>ML685781.1:18162158-18175467 GCA_007922175.1 Pelusios castaneus
AAATGCCACTTCTCCATGACTGCCCCAGGACGGTTGCACACAAATGCCACTTCTCCATGACTGCCCCAGGACGGTTGCACACATTCATACTCAACTTCCGGAGAACAAGACTCGATTTTCACTCCAGGCCACTAGCCGAGTGTAAGGATCTTTGACCATTCTCACTGATTCAGACCACCACCACACTCGAAAGATCATTCTATCTATTAAACAAAGAAGAAGGTTACGTCACTGAGACACTGGAAACATAGAATTATTTACCAGGTGTCCGGCAACTGGGTCTAGCCAACATGCTCAGGACCTAACCGATTGCCGTATTAGGGATCAAGAAGAAACGCACCCCTGGTTCAGATTGGCAGAGACACTGTTGGGGATTTTGCCTTCTTCTACAGTATGGGACACAGGTCACTTTGGGGTTTAAACTAGAGTAAATGGTGGATTCTCTATAATTTAACGTCTTGTAATCGGGATTTGAGGGCTTCAGGGGCTCAGTCAGGTTATAGATCAGTGATAGGAGGGGGGGGGGGGGTGAGATTCTGTGCCCAGCAACGTGCAGGTCAGACTAGGCGATCACGATGGTCCCTTCTGGTCTTAGTCTATGAATCACGAAGGTGGCCAACTGCTAACGGTCGCAGAATACAAATGCACAATGCTTTAATATTTAGCACTTTTAAGTGCTTTGATGCAGACAATGCAAAACACCATTTTTAATTTGAGAAGGCTGACAGGACTCAACCAACAAGTGGGAAACGTTGCCCCTTAGCTGGGAATGGGGGGAGTGAATCATCACACTGAAGAATTTAGGCTTTATTTGATTTTTATTTTTTTAAATCCCTAACCCTTGGAGATACCAAAAAGTCTTCCCAAGGCCAAGAGATACAGCGTTGCTCCGAGGCCAAGCGTACACTGCAACATTTTTGCTGGTGTAGTACATCAGTCAGGGGTGTTTAAACCAAACACCACACACACACCCCAGCCAATATAACAATACCAGCAAAAGTCTTTGTGCAGATGCAGGAAGAACAGCAGAGGAGCGCCACGTCAGCAAAGCACTTGTAGGCGTAGACAGGCCTGAGTCTGTCAGCACCACTAGTGCTCCGAATATTTTCCTTCTGCTGCTTGAGCAAGCTAAGAGGACTGGCTCAGCGTGACTGCCGCTACTCAGAACCCTAGGAGCAGCACTCAAATCGATTACAACCTCTCCGGTTGCTTCTCCTGCAGCTGCTAATGCAACAGACAGCAGCAGAGGCCGGTTCGAAAGCGAGTAAATGGAGAGAATGCTACAAAAACTCAGAGGAATAGACTAACTGGCATTGTGCCATCTTCGCCATGAAGTGAGACCCGCTCCAGTCAGGTGGCCTGTGGATAAAGCGCAGGCAGGTGAACAGAAAACTGTCATCTCTGGCTGGTAAGATGAGCCCTAGCCCAAGGCCAGAGGACAGAAGCCTGGCAGGGTCAAAGCAGATTTTATATCTACCTCTGACAAGACTCCAAGCAAGCAGGGAAGATTTTGCAAAGACAGTGGGAATTGCAAAGAAAATACATAGTACAGTTGACAAAGGCTATCCCCTTACGCTTCAATTTAATGGAGGCAATTCTGCCTATATTTGGTTTTTTTAAAAACTACACAAACACGCACAAAGCTGAAAATAAAGCAGACTGTCACTCCGAACTAGGGTTAACAGTTGAGGAAAAAAGCTGTTCCCAGTGTTTGAGAAATAGAGATGAGGATGACTTTCCTCTCAATACATACACGAAAGGCTAGCTGAACCTTCCATGGCCTCAACCTTGGCTGTGCTGGGGGAGTTCAACCAGAACCAAACCATTTAATCTGATCTTGGGAGTTCATAAGCAACAACTCCCTCTTAAACTAAGGGTATATTAGTATATACGACCGTGCTCACAATAGATTCAGTTCCCATCAGGATAACTGATTGAACACCATCCCTATTAAACGGGAAAAGAAAAGTAGCAGTTCCCAACTAATGCAATATCTGTGGCGAAAGGGCATAAGGACAGATACGTTCACACCTCACTGTTGAATATTTCGGTATACTTATACGTGGTAACTAAAAAGTTGGAACAGCCTTAGAGTTAGTGGCTGCGTGGTTAACACCATTCCCAGTTTCCAAGAGAAACAGTAAAGAAGGTTCAAGGTAGAATAGCTAAAATATTAACAGTATAAAGGCCCGATTCCTTATTCTGCAAACACTTTGAGGAACCCAGACCAACAAGCAAATTTTATTTTCAGCTTAGAAGCTATCAACACTATTAATAGTTCAATCACACCTTGCATTGTTACCCAAAAACAATACAAAGCAATACAATTTAAAACCTTTATCTAACCTGAGTTCCGCTTGTTCTTTGCATCTTTAATACAGTCATGGAAACTTGGTACCTGGAGTGTTTTCACCTGTATTGTGAACATTATCCTTCACAGTCCAATACTTTTCTCTTTAATAGCTGGTAATACCAGGAAGGTATTCATACACTCACCGCAGTGCAAGTCTCCCGCCCCCACAAGGACACATGAACCATCATTTAAGCTCCTGTACGAATATCAAAACTTATACTGTACACAAGTATGATGTTATTACAGCTCAAAAACCCACGAGATTTTAAGATATTAAAAAATAGGTCAGCAGAAGACAGCACCCAAATAATTCCTTCCTATGGAAGAATTCCAGCTAAACTTCAAGAAGTAATTATTCACCACACTATGGCCTTTATAGAAATGCAGTGCTTTTTTTCTGCCGGAACGCACCGGAACGGCGTTCCGGCACCTTTTTTTCCCCGCCGGTGCTCCCTCCCGGCTGGGCCGGGCTGGGGAGATTTAAATCTCCCGCCCTGAGCATGCGCAGTTACAGCGTGCTCAGGGCGGGAGCGGACTGGCCAGCAAGCAGCTCTGCCGGCCGTCCCTGCAGTTCCCAGCCTCCGGCCAGGTAAGGGGGCTGGAGGGAGGCCTGGAGAGGGGTGGGGGGACAAGGAGACGGGCCGGGTTAGAGGGGTGGGGGGACAAGGAGACGGCCCGGGTTAGAGGGGTGGGGGTGGGGACAAAGAGGGACCCCCGCGCAGGCCGGCAGCCCCCACCGCCCCCTCCAGACCCCCGGGGCTGCTTCCTTTCTCTTCCTCTTCCTTTCCTTCCTTTCCTTTTTTCCCCCTCTTCTTTGTCTTCCTCTTCCCTGCCTTCCTTTCTCTTCTTTCTTCCTTTCCTTTTTTTCTTTCTCTCCTCCTTCCTTCTCTTTTTTCTTTCTCTCCCTTCTTTTTTAAAACTTTTTAAAAATTAATTTTAAATAAAAACCTTTCTTAAAATTAGATTTCAATTCCAAATTCATTCCAATTAAATTAATTAAACACTAATTAATTAGTTCTATTTACAGTCACTTTATCTTCAATTAATGCCTATAATTTCTGTCTTGTGAGTTTTCCCCAAAAATTTATTCTGAAAAAGTTTTTCACACGGCTTGAAAATTTTGCACACAAGCCACCAAACCTAGAGGGAACATTGGCTACTAGTTGCATACACAACAGCAGGCCAGCAGGCTAACATCGGTCAGTCCCACACTCTGGGCCTGGCCGGAGCCCACAGCACCAACAAAAAGTGTGTGGATGCATTACTGCCTGCCACCCAGTACCCAGAAACACAGGCCAGCAGCAGACGTGATAGCTACACATTCACGTTTTTTTCTAATTATAATACGGCCCCCCAACAGTCTGAGGGACCGTGAACTGGCCCCCTATTTAAAAAGTGTGAGGACCCCTGCTGTAAGACCTCACAGGTTGTCTTTCAGTATATTAGCGGCCTGCATAGTTAATAAAACTTAACAGTTTTTACCTTGTATTTTTATTTCTTTGATATATTCAAAAATTTACTGTTTACTGCACTATTTTCAGTGTTATTTCTTTATGACACGACGGACATCAATAGGAGTTCCGGTACCTTTTTTTTTTAGAAAAAAAGCACTGTAGAAATGAGAAAGTAACACTACATCTCACAAATACTGGCCTTCTACTCTTGTTCTACCAGAAGGGGGAACACGAGAGATTTCCACCCCACCCTCAAGCTACCTTCAGATCTTACGTACTCTGAAGTGTTGCAATATTTAACTAGCTAACCTGAATGTGAAATTCACGTCTATGGAATATAGTTAATCATACAAGCATAATTGCTGGGATGACAAGTAATATGGCATAGTGCCACATTTTCCAGTTCTGCTTTTTTCCCCGGTCATTGATAATACCTTAGACACTTCACTTTTCCATTCTCCCTTGGAATTAAGGCAGGATTTGGGGGATGAAGTTAGGGGTATCTATAGAAGATTTTCACTCCAGTTGCTGTCATTTTCATTATCAACTTAGAGAACTCATTTCCAGAACTCAAAATAATGCAGTGAGACAGCATTTTCTTTTTTAAAAATATTTTCTATAGAAATATTTCCAATATTATCTACGTCCTAGCTGGAGAAAGTACATCCCAAGTCTTGCATATACAACCAATTTTTGGTTCTATTACTGAGGCTATAGGAGTTACATAACAGCAGTACTTAAAATGGGATCTGTAAAAAGGGGGTGGGAGGGGGAATTGATTTTGTTCTTTTTGCTTCATGAGCACACAAAAGGCCTGAGATGAATTAAAGAGTTTCTTTTAAAGGTTAGAAGTCAGGTTCTGTGTATCTTAGATGATTCTAAGACGATCTCGAGCACTTACTTTGTTGTATGTCTGTTTAACTTAGAACAAAGAAGCATCAGAAGGAAGCTTTTAAGATTCAAACATTGCCTTCTCTTCAATAAAAATCCAAGTTAACCTAGATGGAACTATTATAAGATGGGTGCAAAATTGGTTGGAAAACCATTCTCTCAGAGTAATCAATAGTCAATTTATAGTCAAGCTGGAAGGGCACAGATCAGTTCCAGCTCTGGTTCTGTTCAATATCTTCAATGATTTAGATAATGGCACAGACAGCACACTTACAAAGTTTGCGGACAATGCTAAGATGGGAGGAGTTGCACATGCTTTGGAGAATAGGATTAAAATTCAAAGTGATATGGACAAACTGGCTCAAGGGTCTGAAGTAAACAGGATGAAATTCAATAAGAACAAACGCCAATTACTTCACTTATGAGGAACAATCAGTTGCACACATACCAAATGGGAAATGACTGCCTAGGAAAGAATGCTGCAGAGAGATCCAAAGCGAAATACTAAGTCAAAAGTGTACCACTGTTGCATTAGCAGGGGTGTTGCAAGCCAAAAACACAAGAAGTAATTCTTCTGCTCTACTCTGCAGAGATTAGGTCTCAGCTGGAGTACTGTGTCAAGTTCTGGGTACCACATTTCAGGAAAGATGTGGACAAATTGGAGAAAGTCCAGAAAAGAGCAACAAAATGATTAAAGATCTAGAAAACATGACCTATGAGGCAAGACTTAAAAAACTGGGTTTGTTTACTGTAAAGACGACTGAGGAAGGACATAACAGTTTCCATGTACATAAAAGGTGTTTATGAGAGGAGGGAAAAAAATTCTTCTCCTTAACCTCTGAGGACAGCATAAGAAACAGTGAGCTTAAATTGCAGCAAGGGCAGTTTAGGTTGGGCATCAGGGAAATCTTCCTAACTGTCAGGGTAGTTAAGTACTGAAATAAGTTTATTTATTGGACAAACACCCATCATGGTGGTCTAAATAATACTTAGTCCTGCCATGAGTCCCTATCATATTCTTGGAGTGCTATACTCCAATGGGAAATCCAGAGGTGGCATCCTTTGTTCTGCAAAGTCATACTAATGGGGAGGGGTCGCTCAGAGCCCTGAACCTCTAGTTAAAGGCTTGGTTGCCCAACAGCCCACACAATTGCCTAGCATTCATTTCCTGGGGGGCAGTTTTGTGCTCAGAAAGGCAATGGGATGTGTATTACCTTCCCCTGATTGCATCAGCACCACTCTCATCACCGCACAGCTCAGATATGTTGCCAAAGGCCGGACCGGCCGTAACAGGCTTTCTGAAGGAATTCTTTTCACACCATCAAGACTTCTGACAGGCCACAGGCCAGTCTTTTCAGGTTTGACTTTTTGCAAAGGTCTGTGATTGTGGCCATGCTGCTGCTGAAATCTGCTAGAGTAATAATTAACCAAAACCTATAAATAACAGGCTTTTATCCTCCACAGTAATAATTAGCCAAGCCTATACTTGACTGGACTGACTTTGTGGTTTGAGGAATGGGCCAGTTAACAATAGGTTCCACTTTCAAGGGATCCAGGCAAATCTGGCCCCATCCTACCAAACGGCCTAAATAAGGGGCTTTGGCTGCCCCCGCCATGCACTTTGACACTAACAGCTAACCCCACATCTGAGTCCCTTCAGCATGATTCCCACATGAACCTTATCACCCTGCCAGGAACTGCTAGTTTGCAAAGCTCAGTCAGCCAGCCAACACGGTTGATGACCCTCTGAAATGGTCTAGTCCTACCACAGGTGCAGGGGTCTGGACTCGAAGACCCCTTCCACTCCTCTGATTCTATGAAAAAAGAACCTGTGTGTGAAACCACTTCCGATGTCTCTGCACACACCCCAAAAGCCACCAGGCTTTTCTGTTTAACGAAGGCGGCACTTGGGAATCCCGTTTAGGAGCACAGCGTTATAGATTTGATTACATGATCTGATGAGATACTTAGTTCCGTAAGTAGGCAGGGAAGAACGGTACCACGTTTCCAGGCTACCAGCACAGTGAAACCTTTTTTCTATTGGAGTACCTACAATTTGCATTTGGAAGCACTAATCCAACAGCATAAAGGTACCCAGGTCTTATTTTTCCCTCCAGAAGTACTATAAATGTATGCAAGCTCATTATCCCTTATTTTTCATTTCCTCTTTTAAAGAAACAGATACCATCACAGCTGCCTCAAGCTTCTATGGAACTAAGTACTTTCTCCCCAGACCACCTGCATCACATCCAGCAGGCAGTGATCTTGCACTGGAATTGCATTTATTGACAGCATTACCTCCCATGGACAAATACCACGTATCAAAAGGATCATAGAATTACTTGAAAATACCATTCAGCTGTTTTTTTCTCTTAAAAATGACTCAAAAGTTATACAGCCTTCCCTGATACTTCAAACGGTCCTCCTGAGATCTGGTGTTGATTTAAATAATTCACTTCATGCCTAAGTATTAAAGGAAAACCTGCACAGTGTATTCCTGGATTTTATTTTGTTTTAAGTTAAAGGTCAACACAAGACTTGCATGCTAAAATATCAGAACAGAAGTAGGATGGAGGGAGCTCAGGGCTTCTGCCCTGCAGCAGGGGGGGAGCGGAATAGAGGCTTCTGGTCAGTGGGGAGGGGACCTTATGGCTTCCGCTCCACACAGCATGCCTGTCGGAGCTCAAGCCTTCAGCAGGAGCCGGGCTGAAGTCCAGGCAGGCACACCCTTGACTCTCAAACTTCTGAAGACTGTTATATGTGGTTCAGCAAGTTTGGCCACCTTTGCTATCTAAGTAGTGCTTGAAAGTTTACATTTGCCCAGGGCTGGTGTAAGTTTCCCTGAAAGTATCAGTATCTCCTGTATCATTTAAGATTTTGCTTTTAATCTTCTAGCCAGTAAGTTGCAAACCCAAATCAATGCTGGTCCTAACAGCCTCTGCTGCCACTGAGAGCTTCCATAAAATAAAGTGATCGCTGATCAGCCTTCACTACATTTTTTCAGAGCTTGGAACAGTGAAACAGCCCATCAGGTCAATTTTTCAGATATTCAATTAATATAGTTCTCTTTTATCTGACCAGCCCTGATTGTGTTCCCTTTTATAAAACATGTAAATTAAACGTCGGTTGAATGACAGCATGCCATTTAAATCCAGAACAGTACATTTTTTGAAACTGACAAATGTGGCTTTAATTTGAAGGGCACTGTCTATGTCTGAGAACAGGGGTTTTTGTTAGTAGGCCTGGGTCATGTCTACATTAGTAAGTTTACAGCTGCATCGCTGTAAGGTCACTTGTGCAGCCCCTGTACACTGAGAGGACAGCGCTCCCGTTAACATCAGCAAGCAGTGGAAGCTCTGTCAGCAGTATGCTGGCAAAATGTATGTCACTGGGGGCGGAGGGGAAGGAAGTTCGCACCCTGGAGCACCTTTATTTTTGCCAGCAAAAGTGAAAGTGTCGATATGACCTTAGTCTTCATTCAAGTTAGCAGGTGGCAGGCAAGTTCTTCCAAGCCTTATCGACAAATACCAATCTGCTCCTGTGACTGAAAGAGATTGCAAAGTCTCTTCTACTGATACATAAAAAACAGTAACTCAGAAACGGTATTCTAAATCAGAAATTAGGTGAAAGCTTCACATACACATACAAGTCTAAGCTACAAATCATCACCCTTAGTGTTATGTTGTAGCTGTTGGTAAAGAGTTGTTACTAGACTAGTTTCCCCCCTCCAAGGCTTTCTCTACACACACCTGCATTGTTTTAACTAAATCAGTTTTAAAAGCCACATGCCTAGTTAAGGTGGCTCAAGTTTGTGTGTGGACAAGACCTAAACTAGATTGCAGATTTTTTTCATTTTTTAAATCACAGCCACCCTAGAACCACAGCTCCAACAACGGGATACTTGATAATTACTTCTAAAAATTAGCTTGAGGCAGCAAGACGATATTAATTCCCAAGACAGACACATGTTTCCTCCTGATCTTTCAACGCAAGTAAAATAAGGTGACTAGCCAGCTTTACTTTCCCCTGCTCTCAGGTTCACTTCAAGCCCAATATCTCTTCTATTCCTTCTCAACATCAACTCAATCTTCAAGGATGGTCACTCCACGTCCAAACTCTAAAGTCTGGTTGCCTTTTCCTGTCCCATTACATCTCTGCTCTCCACTCTACAAATTCCAGCTGCTAAATTGTACGCTGTTCTGGTCTCATCTCTGCCCCACTTCCAAACCCTTCACTGCCTTGCTGCTGAACTAGTTACTTCATTCTCAACCTCAAAGTTCCTCACTTCACTCATCTACATCTCTACCAATAACGCCTTACAAGACATGGAGAGCCAGAGCAGTGGCAGGTAACTCATTTTCCACTCTACCCCTTTATCTAAAAGCACCTTCTCTTCCCTCTACCCCTTCAAAGCTATTTTCCTCATGAAACTTTCCAGGACCGATTGCCTCATCAATAGCACCTCCAGGCTTTCTGGCAGCTAATTGTTCTGTGCTTTGTATTTGTCAAAGTTCCACTAAGTTCCTTAGGTCAGAGCTCTTATACTGAAGTGTTTTACAAAGCATAGTATATTATACATTAAATTTACAGAAATGAAAGAGGTAATTGAAAATCATTATTTTTTGAAAGAAGCTGTCTCCTCCTTCCAACTGTAGTTATGCAACTTACAGATTCCTCAAAAGAGAAGCCAACAGCCCTGCAAACTTTCGAGACCAAGTTATACAGAACACAGGCCTCTATGTAAGCAGAAGCCACTAATCCAGTTTATTTTATAAACCCTTTCTGTTTTTCCCATATTCAAAATATAAGTAACATACCAGGAGAGCTGCACTGCATAATTGCTTTTATTTTCTGCTTATTAATTCTTTACCAAACACTACAACCATATTGAGAACACAAAATCCTGTTTATCGCAATCAGGGAGATGAAAATCTACAGACGCATTCACTTACCAGACAAGATTAATGCCATTCAAAACTTACTCCAGTTTACTTCATAAATTCATGTGAACACAGAAGTCAATGCACTTAAAATTCAGATTGATTTTTAAATTATTGGAATTCTCACAGATTGTTACTTTAACCAGCAGGCTATAATTATTTGCATTGCTTCTCCTACCCCCACCTCCTTTATAAAGACATTCTGAAAATGAAGCCTTTGTATTTTGTTCAGTAGCAAAGGTCATTTATTTTTTAATTGTCTGCCACACAAGTTTCAGGAACTTTAGGGTCTTCCCCCCAGAATAACACATTTAAAAATTCAAGAGTATAATTAAATTTATTTTTACCTACACAACAGAATAAAGTAAAAAAATTATCAAAGAAATACAAAATTGTGAATTCAATTTAATGTAAAACCTAATGAAATTTAAACCAGCCCCAAACAGTGTTTGAAGAGAAATACAGTAAACACTTTAGACTGAAAGTGAAAAATCTAACTTTTCATTTGATTGAGATGTTTAAGAAAATTTGAAAACTATTAATAGAGCTTCAAGTCTTCCAGTTTAGGCATTTACCTTGTGCTTGGCTTTTTTATTTTTGTTTCAGAAGAAAACAATAGTATCCTGGTATTGTTTGGTTTATATGCCTTTTTACACTACCATACTATTTGATCAATTACATTAACTGAAATGATTTCTTGAATTTATAAAAGCTAGAAAAGAGAGCAGTAACAATTCAATTAGGACTTAAAAGGACTTTAAAATGAAGACAGTTTCCCCTTCAGAATTATGATTTAAAGTAATTGAGCTTGCCCTGTTTTTCTAATGTACTTTTTCCCTTGTTTCGGAATCATTATTACATTTTTTTAGCATCATCCAGAACTCATTCATTGCCACTGCGACCCACGCTAAGAGTATCTCTCCTTTTGGAACCAGAGTTTAAAGTAAGCATTTTTCAAGGGGTCTTAATCATTAAGTTTTTTAGGAAATACATTTCTATATTTTTATTTCCTCATAGATCTTTGGTAAGCGCTCCATACTACACTGTATTTAACATGCAGCGTCAACACTGCAGAAATGTAGTGTAATGCCCCAATCTAATGTAAAACTTACACCCTCCAAAAAAAAAAAAAAAATCCCCAACCTAATTTTTTTTTCTAGTTTTGTAGAGTACATTCCTAGAATTCTCCAGTTGAGTTTAACTCCTGGAGGAAATCTGAAGTTAATCCTTAAGGCTGAAGAAAACCCAGCTGCATTACATTTTTTGCCTTCCCCCTTCCCCCAGTATTAATACTTGATTGAAAGTACATACTAAACTGAATTCTCAATAATGTGGGTGGGTTTTGTGTTTGTGCCATAACTTGCCAGTCACATACATCTGAAAATTGTGTTCGGCAAGTGAGCTGCTTGCCCTTTAAAAACTATATGGAGGTTTACATTCATAGTCATATGCTCACTCCCTACACCCCACCCTCATTAGTAATAACTCAATGGATTTAAGTTCAGAGATTCAACAGTTCCTTTCATAGAGACTTATAACATGTTAAACAGAGAGACAAATGTTTAGAACTATTTTCATGACTTAGATATGTGGTCTTGCAAAAACTAAACTGTGATACAACTTTGAATGCCTCTTACTCAAATTTTAAAATGATTAATTTCAGTTTGAAGTTTAGAACTGAGCTTGCTTATTTAAATGACTGTGATATGGAAACAAGTGGGAGGTTTTGCGTCTGATAAAAAGAAGCATGCTATTCAGAAAACATGAGATTTTCAAATTTTAGAAGAGGAAATATCTCCAAAAGTCTCAAGATTAACAAATGCATCTTTCTCGAATTGTAAGAGAGGCAATAGAGACACGATTTGACTTTTACCTAAAGGTAACTTTAAAAAAAAAAAACACCACCACAGTAATGCTTACACATTACTGCTACTACATTTTCTGGAAAGAAGATATCCTGCATTGAAATTAGAGACTGCTACATAACTAGTTAAGATTGCAGCTAAACATCATTAACTTTACAATGCAAGACATAGGAACTGTGAATAGAGTATAACCTCGAAGTATTACATCATTCACATTTCATTCATTATATAGTTGCTATGTAATATGGGGAACTTATTTGCATCCCTACTCATGCATGATGTATGGTTCAGCACTTCACAGCTGATATTTCAAAGCAGTTCTCACATTACCTAGTTAACATAACCTCAGATATGCATTTCAAACATATTACAATGGTATTCTGACTATCTGCTGCTGTAGGCAAGGTTTTATTTACCAGGTTAGTCTTAGATATGAAAAGACCAATTTAAAGTTACTATTTAGTTACAGGTTGAGGACTTTTTTTTTTAATTAAAAAAAGCCCTCACTATAAAAAGACAGACTGCAGTTTGATTTTAAGCAATAATTTTCAGTTTACTGATGAAACAGACCTCTCAACATATTCTGCATGAATGCAAAAAGAAGCAATCTACAGCCAGTGAAAAAGAAAAACAGATTTCAAAAAAGTAGAACCAGAAAGCATACACTGAAAATGGTTACCCCCTTCCCCTCCCCAAAAAGGAATCAAACCTTTATAAGGGCTACCAAGAGAGGAAAAAAATTACTTAGCAAATCTACAGTGTGTCTTTCCCCGGTTTGCTGGAAGTCTGCCATAGCATCTAGTGCTTGTGTTCGTGCCACATTTGGAGATTACAGCATCCTACGGCCAAGCAAGAGGAGTTGACGGAGGAATCCAGTCAGACTGTGGGAGGAAAGGGGGGTAACTGGAGAAGAAGTGATCATAATCCTAGGGACGCTTTTGTTTGACTTTTTCGCTGGCGACTCGTTCTTCTAGGACACCGGGCAGGTGCATGTGTTTGCAATGCTCTGACGCCTAAGGAGTGAGAGTGAGCATTAGGATTTATAATTGGACGTTAACCACGTCAGCCCTTCGTAGAGTCCGTCCCCCGTGGTGGCACAGGAGGGCTGCACGTACCAATTCCTATCCCTGATCCGGGTCAGGCCCAGTTTCTCCTGGATTTCGTGGGGCTTCATGGCATCGGGCAGGTCCTGCTTGTTGGCGAAGATGAGGATGATGGCGTCCCGCATCTCCCGGTCGTTGATGATGCGGTGCAGCTCCTGGCGGGCCTCGTCGATGCGGTCGCGGTCGGCGCAGTCCACCACGAAGATGAGGCCCTGCGTGCCCGTGTAGTAGTGCCGCCAGAGGGGCCGGATCTTGTCCTGCCCGCCCACGTCCCAGACGTTGAACTTGACGTTTTTGTAAGTCACCGTCTCCACGTTGAAGCCCACGGTGGGGATGGTGGTGACCGACTGGCCCAGCTTCAGCTTGTACAGGATGGTGGTCTTGCCGGCCGCGTCCAGCCCCAGCATCAGGATCCGCATCTCCTTGTTGCCGAAGATCTTGGACAGCACCTTGCCCATGGCGGCGGCGGCGGCATGCACGGGCCCGGCGCGGGGGAGGGGGAGGAGGAGGGCCGGGGCGGCGCCGCGATCACCTGCCGGGGGACGGGCTAGCGGGGCCGGGCGGCGGGGCAGGCCGACACCCCGCCGAGCCCACCAGGCCGCCCCGGACCATGCGCCCGCCCGGGGAGCCCCGCGGCCGCTCCTGCCTCGCTCCGAGCGGCGCCGCCTCAGCTCATGGAGACCCGGCGCTGGCCGCCCTGCCC
>ML685781.1:18197368-18214297 GCA_007922175.1 Pelusios castaneus
TCACCCACTGCCCCTCCCCCACAGGGACCCCCTCTTCCACTACCCCTCCCCCACAGGGACCACTCACCCACTGCCCCCCTCCCCCACAAGGGCCCCTCTCCTTCACTGCCCCCTCCCCCACTTCCCCTCCTCCACAAGGGCCCCGTCTCCCACTGCCCCTCCCCCACTAGGAGCCCCTCCCCACCCCCTGACGTGAGGACTGGGACTGGCCCCCGTGTCCAGCCACCCCCATCAGAGTGCTGTGACCCCAGCCCCGTGGCTCTGGACCCTCTGAACCCTCTGTAACAAGGGGCCATGGGAGCCCTAAGCATCCTGCCCTCCCCTGCAGGGACCCCAGTGTCTCCACCCCGTTGCCTCCCCCCAGACAGACCCTCATGGCCAGAGGAGCCCTGGCCCCTGCACACACAGCCATTTCTCCCCACAGGAGCCTGGAGACAGCAGCATCTCTGTCCCCATTGCACTGCCCCACAGGGGAGCCCTGAGACACCCCCCCCCCGTGTCCCCTGGGACTCAGCCCTCCCCCACATGATATCCCACCAGGGGAGCCTGGCACCGGTGTTTCATGGCGTTTGATCCTCTCTTACACCGGCCTGAATAGCTGCTAATAAAGCAGCAGTGGGAGGGGCAGCAGCTGGGCTTTCTGGGGCGATGCTGAAAACGCTGTGGTCCCATCCAGACCAACTCCTGGAGTGTCCTCAGCACCTGGCAATGATGCTGGGCAGCAGCATCCACAGGGGGTGGTTTGCTGGGGCCTCACTGAGAAATAGGGGTGGCGGAGATATGCCTGCATTCGGAGATATGCCTGCATTAGTGCCTCATAACATGAATTGTTGCTGAAATTCTACAGTTGTTCGTGGCTCTTCTATTTTATGTCCTTTTCGTGTGTATTTAACTAATGGTGCTCCCCGCATCTTCTCATTGTATGGTAGCTCTCCCTGGAGCTTGTCCGTTTCACTGCTTCTGCCCTATCGCTTCTTCAGTGCCATTTGTGCGATAACACTGGTTTGTAGTTCTCACTGAATCTCTCTGACACGCCTGCATGAGTTTTCTACTGGATTCACAACATTTACTGTACGTTTGTTTAACAGCTTATTGGGAATGAGAGTAAACAATGTCTACGACGTGGATAATAAGACCTACCTTATTCGCCTTCAAAAGTAAGGAAGTCTTAATGTTTCAGAACTTCCATTTTATTCCTCCCTAAATGTGAGCCTATTTGTCTTGTGATATTAGCGGCTTGGCTAGCCTTTTTAACCAGTTTGCTAAAAACTAGGTTTTTGTTCTTCCCTGAAGAAGAGAAATATTTTTATCATGGGAATTCTTAGGAAATACCACCTGAAGATAATTGTTTTTGCCCTTTTCACAGCCAAAATACAGAAAAGAAGTGGAGGAGCAGGTGTGTTTTGGGCCTAAATGTCTTTCTCATAAATACTAAGAGCAGTGCCTATGTTGTGGTAATGATAATCCTCTCCGACCACAGTAGCTGCTCTTCTTAAGCAAATAGTCTGGTGCTTTTTACATAGCCTGAAAAGTCTCCTTTGGCCAGTCAGTTTCTGTGTTGACCTGTTAGCTGTCTCCTTCCTGAAAGAAATCTTCCTCTTTTGTAAAGTACCTGACCGGCTAGGCAGTGCTGGGACGGGAGGCTTTTCAAAATGGCTTTCTGCAAAAAGTATGGTAATCCCAGATACTTTTGGAGTGATCAAGTAACCTCTGTAAACTTAAAACTAACTTTGCCTTTTTGCTACCAACCTGACCTCAATATATCTCAACTGTTCTAATGTTTTTTTCTAAGAAAGATTTCTTTAAAATATAGTTGAAAGTGTAGGGCTGTCTGTGATACTTGGATGCACAGCTCTAATGTAACAATATGTCATTGGTATAATGACATATTGGTGGCTTTTAAAGCATCAAACTAATCTTTATTTTGTCAACAGGCCAGACTGTAAAGCTATACTTCTACTTGAATCTGGTATACGGATTCACACAACAGAGTTTGAGTGGCCAAAGAATATGATGCCATCTGGCTTTGCAATGAAGGTAAATTAATTTTTCTCGTTCTGAAATTTCTTTGAGATGAGAGATTGAATATCGAAATGGTAATGCTGCTTTTTCATCTCAGAGGTGTAAATGAACTATTAAAGCATTGCCGGTTAGCTGAGTGGGTTCTGATCAAGCTGGTGGTGATGAAGTGGGGACTGGCTAAAAGG
Source organism: Pelusios castaneus (assembly GCA_007922175.1). Classification (NCBI taxonomy): domain Eukaryota; kingdom Metazoa; phylum Chordata; order Testudines; family Pelomedusidae; genus Pelusios; species Pelusios castaneus. The sequence continues at coordinate 18,199,576 of ML685781.1, forward strand.
AAGGGAATGGCAACTGCAAAATTGTGGGGAGGTGATGTTTGACAACAGTCAAAATGTAGTTTTTAAGACTTTGATACTCAATCTCATAGATGTTTGCTGACAAGCTGTGGATGCAATCTGATTGTAGAATCAGATAACAGATTTGGTTACCTTAGTCCCCAGTCCTGCAAAGAGAACCAGACAGGTGGACTCCTGTCTCCTTTAGGAGCTTCAGTGGGGGATTTGCACAGGGGCGTTTCCATGAAGTCAGTGGGAATGTTGTGGGTGCAGGGATAACTCTGAATGGAGGCCATTGTGGGATCAGGGCTGTGTGTAGCCTTAGCCCTTTTCTCCTTGGCATGGCAGAGATCTGCAGGTTTCAAATACCAGGGGGGTAGCTATGTTAGTCTGTGTACAGCAAAAACAATGAGAGTCCTGTGACACCTTAAAAACTAACACATTTCTTCGGCCGGAAGCTTTCGTGGGCTATAACCCACTTGGAGCCCACGAAAGCTTATGCCCGAAGAAATTTGTTAGTCATTAAGGTGCCATGGGACTCTCGTTAAGTTTCAAATAGTACTGCTGTTTTTATTACTGTAAATGCTGAGTGGTTCATAACAAAAAAAAGTTGAACATTTGCAGTTTGGGGCTACTGTTTTTTTCTGAAGACCGACAGTAGATCACAGCTTGATGGGTGTCAAAGTGTGAGTCGCTCACATGTGTCACGTTCAGTTTTGTAAATTATGCCTGTTCTTGTATTTGTCTATAAGTGGAATAAAGATAAGCAAGATAAACAAAGACTGTTCAGACTGCCATGGGAGGGACAGTCATTTAAATTAATATTTCAGTTTAAAATACCATGAGTAGGACCGTTCTATGTATACCTTATATACAGATGCATATTTTAATATTTCTCTCTTCCCGCATTGGCAGTGCCGCAAGCATTTAAAGTCTAGAAGACTTGTCAGCGTGAAACAGCTGGGGATAGACAGAATTGTAGACTTTCAGTTTGGAAGTGATGAAGCTGCCTATCATCTAATTGTTGAGCTTTACGACAGAGTAAGTCATTAACCTATTTAGTCTATAAATTAGCATTTAACATGGACTCTAATAATGCTCAGTTTTGATGCTATTGCAGGGAAACATTGTTCTGACAGACTATGAATACTTAATTTTAAACATCCTGAGGTTTCGCACAGATGAGGCAGATGATGTCAAATTTGCGGTTCGGGAACGGTACCCAGTTGATAATGCTAAAGCACCTGCTCCATTACCTACCTTGGAAAGGTAACTTTACTCTGTGTACTTTGCATACTGTAAATAAACCAAAGACCACTTTTAAATGTGATCATATTAATGCTGAATAGTCTGTTTTAAGCTTTTAGTATTATGCAGGTGATGTGGCTCTCATAGAATTGAATGGTTTGTTTTCTTCTTTAATCCAGGAAAGACGGAAAATCTACTCAACATTGTGCATTTATTCTTTGGAATAACTCTTGTGCTTATTATTTCTCTTAGGTTGACTGAAATAATATCAAATGCTCCTAAAGGAGAACTGCTAAAGAGGGTCCTTAACCCACATCTTCGTAAGTAATGATAAGCTGTTACAAAATAAAATGTGCAATCTAATGTTCCATGTAACATGCAAATTAAAATAAACTCTCACAACTGTGTCTCAGAAGGTTCAAGACACTCTGTCTGTCTGTCTCTGTCTCTCTCAAAACCTTTGTTAAAACCCTAGATCTGTAATTCAAAGCCTGGCATACAAAAGCATGGGAACCTGGCTGTAATCATTTACTGTGCTTTATGTGAGTACAGAGATCTGTTCATGAAGCACTTGTACTATTGGGTTTTTAGTTTGTTGAATTTTCTCAGTAGCGGCCAGAATCTCATTCAGTTTTGGAAATTAATTAGTCTTAATACAGATTTCAGCCTGAATGTTTGAACTGCATTTTATAGTTGGTTCTCTCTACTTTCCTAGCTTATGGAGCCACACTCATTGAGCACTGCCTTCTAGAAACTGGATTGTCTGATAATGCCAAAGTAGATCAACAGATGGGAAGCAAAGGTATGTAGGAGTGTAATTAAAATCTGTACACATCAGAGGTTTATTTGACTGTATTTGGTGGGGCAGAGAAGACGCCCAGGCACCCTTCCCTGGGGAAGTAAAAGAGCAGTAGCTTTGTTTCATGAAAAAGGAGGCTCAGCCAGGTTTGGCTGAAAATGCTGAAGAGAACTTTGGGTGAGAGAAACATTTTTTCGATGAGAGTTGAACCGGTTACTTAAGTCCGCTCTCTAGAAAACGTGTCATGATTTTGTTTAGATGTAACCATTGGTTTTGAATAGTCTTACTCACTACTTGAATCCCTCTTCTGGGATGATAAACTTGTTCTCGTTTCGCTATAATAGAGCTAAGTTAAGCAAAGTGGGGGCCGTAGTTGCATCTTAAAAGTGTGTGCACTCTTCTTTTGGTTGGTAGTTTCAGGACGCTTGCCCACAGCAGGCATAGACAGGACTGCTTCAGGCTAAGGGCAGATAGTGATGAGGCGCCTTACAATTCAGGGGATGCTTGTAGTACATCGCAGAGCTGATGTGATGTAATTTTTACAGTCTGGGAACTGCTTTAACTCTAGTCTCTTAAAGCCCTAGAACTGCTTATATCCCAGTATTTTCTCCATCCCTGTCACTCTCAGGTCTCAATAGTTATAGTAGCAGTTCATCAGATGGCATAAAGTTAATTGTCGCATTGGACGTAATCATACGCGAGTCATGTACTAAAGTGGTAGTAATAAAGTATATATTGGTTAGAAAGCAAGTAGGTGGACTTAGAATGAATGAGAATAGTTGCTTTTGATTTGTTTGGAATATACGATTACGGTCTGAGGTGGTAAAGTCAGAATGACTAATCCTGTAGTCGCGAAATGGAGAGAAGAGTAGCCCTCGGTGATGGAAAGTCAGGTTAGGGAACACTTAATGAAATTGGATGTGCACAAGTCCATGGGGCCGGATGAACTGCATCCGAGGGTGCTGAGGGAGTTGGGGGAAGTGATTGCAGAGCCGCTGGCCATTATCTTTGAGAACTCGTGGCGAACGGGGGTGGTCCCGGAGGATTGGAAAAAGGCAAATATAGTACCTATCTTTAAGAAAGGGAAAAAGGAGGATCCGGGGAACTACAGACCGGTCAGCCTCACCTCAATCCCTGGGAAAATCATGGAGCAGGTCCTCAAAGAATCCATCCTGAAACACTTGGAGGAAAATAGAGTGATCAGGAACAGTCAACATGGATTCACCAAGGGCAAATCGTGCCTGACCAACCTGAATTCCTTCTATGATGAGATGACTGGATTTGTGGATGTGGGAAGAGCCGTTGACGTGGTATACCTTGACTTTAGCAAGGCTTTTGATACAGTTTCCCACAGCATTCTCGTCGGCAAGTTAAGGAAGTATGGGTTGGACGAGTGGACCGTAAGGTGGATCGAAAACTGGTTAGATCAACGGGCTCAGCGGGTAGGAATCAATGGCTCGATGTCTGGTTGGCAACCGGTAACGAGTGGAGTGCCCCAGGGGTCGGTCCTGAGGCTGGTCCTATTCAACATCTTCATTAATGATCTTGATGATGGAATAGACTGCGTGCTTAGTAAGTTTGCGGATGACACCAAGTTGGGGGGAATGGTAGATACTCTGGAGGGCAGGAACAGGATCCAGAGAGACTTGGACAAATTGGAACACTGGGCTGAAAGAAACCTCATGAGGTTCAACAAAGACAAGTGCAAAGTCCTGCACTTAGGACGGAAAAATCCCATGCACTGCTACAGGCTGGGGACCGATCGGCGAAGTAGCAGCGCTGTAGAAAAGGACCTGGGAGTTATGGTGGACGGGAAGATGAATATGAGCCAGCAGTGTGCCCTTGTTGCCAAAAAGGCCAATGGCATATTAGGCTGCATCAGTAGGAGTATTGCCAGCAGATCGAGGGATGTGATAATTCCCCTCTATTCGGCACTGATCAGGCCGCATCTGGAATACTGTGTCCAGTTTTGGGCTCCCCACTACAGAAAGGATGTGGACAAATTAGAAAGAGTCCAGTGGAGGGCAACAAAAATGATTAGGGGGCTGGGGCACATGACTTATGAGGAGAGACTGAAGGAACTAGGCTTATTTAGTCTACAGAAGAGAAGACTGAGGGGAGATTTGATAGCAACCTTCAACTACTTGAAGGGGTGCTCCAAAGAGGAGGGAGCTAGGCTGTTCTCGAGGGTAACAGAGGACTGAACAAGGAGTAATGGTTTCAAATTATAGCTGGGGAGGTCAAGGTTGGATATTAGGAAGAACTTTCTCACTAGGAGGGTGGTGAAGCATTGGAATGGGTTACCTAGGGAGGTGGTGGAATCTCCATCTTTGGAGATTTTTAAGGCCCGGTTAGACAAAACCCTGGCTGGGGTGATTTAGGAGGAGTGGTCCTGCTTTTTAGCAGGGGATTGGACTAGATGACCTCGTGAGGTCCCTTCCAACCCTATTGTTCTATGAGTCTATGTAGTGTATTTTGCTATGAGTGTTTTTTCAGAGGAGGAGAACTATGTTAATAAATTATGTATCTGTAATTAATTAAAATGATAATGTAATACCTCACACATATTGTTATGTGAGATGCTGCTGTAATAAAGAAGAGTTCTATGGATAATCTTTCAAAAATAAGGACTTTCATTAGACACTGTTGTCCACGCAGGTAGTGTCACACATCTAGTCCATCCGTTGTATGTGGGGGTGCCACACCTCTTTTGCATGAAACTGCAGTACCTGTTTTTTTAAAGAAATTATCTTAATTTGAAAAGGACACGAAATGAGACTTTATTCGTGCATCTGATGAAATGGGATGCAGCCCATGAAAGCTTATGCGTGAAGAAATTTGTTTGTCTTTAAGGTGACATGGGCTTTTGTTGTTTTTGCTGTATACAGATTAACACGGCCACCCCTCTGGAACTTATCCGAAATGGACCCTTGTTTCTAATATAAGGAGTTGATGGTTAAAGATGCTTATTAAAATGCAGACTTTTTTTTTTTTTTTTTTTTGAAATTTACAAGAATCCTTTAGATTATTTCAGAGAGTAGAACTATTGAAAATCTCATAATTCAGATTTACCTTAAGACCTATACATTGGAGACAATTCCTCCATACCCCTGACGAGCAGTGCAGTTAATATTATAATCAGGTTCCAAAGGGGTAGCCATGTTAGTCTATTGCAGAAAAACAAACAGAGTCCTGTGGCACTTTCAAGGACTAACAGATTTATTTATCGCAAACAGGACAGTCTCTGCACAAAAGAATAAATGCACACAAATCTGACATCAGAAATTGCAATGCTCAAAAACCAATAGGGGAACACTTCAGTCTCTCTGCTCACTCCATTGAAGACTTGCTAATAGCTGTGTTGAAACAGATGAATAACAAATCACAGCTTCAAAGAGAAACTGCAGAACTCGAATTTATATGCAAATTTGACTCAATTGCCTTCGGGTTAAACAGGGACTATGGATTTTTCTCTCATTACAACAGGTGATTTGACCTCATCTTCCTCTATGTGCTGTTCCCCAGTGTTTGAATCCTAACATCTATTTTGATTTGCTGTTACAGCCTGACCTGATCCTATGTCACACACTTCCCTGAATTTAATTATCTCCCATTCTATAAGTTTCCCATCTTCAAAGCATCTGATGAAGTGGGATTTTCTCCCACGATAGCTCCTGCAATAAATAAATCTGTTAGTCTTTAAAAGTGCCACAGGACTCTGTTTGTTAATATTATAGGTTAGTTTCTGTTTTAGTCTTTATCCTTTATTGATTACATTGTGCACTGTGTGTTTATATAAAAATCCCCAAATCCTTGCCTTTTAAAATCCTTTTTTTTTTTTTTTTTTTTGGTTGTTTAGAAAATATCGTAAAGATCCTGGTGGCTTTACAGAAGGCAGAAGAATATATGGAGAAAACTAACAACTTTAGTGGAAAGGTAACTCTTAACTCATATCTGCATGGTTCTATTATGTTTACAAATGGCAAAGTTTCACCTCGTAAGAAACTGACATGCATTATTGTTCTTCTGTCACCTTAGACTTCTGCTGCTGCTTCACCTTTCCTACCACTTTTTTCATGTTGCTGTCTCTCTGTTTTTGCTACTATGATGCACTCCAGAAACAAATTAAGAATATATATATGGGACCCTTGCTTTGGACATGCAGCCTTTAGGAACTATCTGACTGTGTGTCACCATTGTATTTAAACACTGGTGGTCATTTTAATTGCTGAAGTGTTCGAGGTTATCAGAATAATCTTAGTCTACAGTTCAATGAGGAATCCAAATGTAATTTTGCAGTTGTGTGTCTTCAAGGTATTCCTGTGCCTGGTGAACAACACGACTGTAATTTATCCTTCTACATTGATCTTAATGCAGCTCGGGAATCAAGCCCGAGTAGAAAGACTGCCAAGGATGAGTAGGTAATAGAGATCGTTCTTTAACCCTGGAAATATAGTCCTTCTAATTTTCAAATACGTGTGTGTTTGTTTCAAGAATAACTATTGAACATCCTCTGTGGACCTGGGTCAGGATCTCTGATGATTTTTACTTCTAGTGGTAAAATTGTATACCAGCCCATCCCCATCACTCCTCTCTCTTCCATATTATAAGGCAGCAGACTCAGAATGTGTTCTTCCCTAACCCCAAGGAGGGAAGGGTTGTTCAATTTATGGTACAGTTCATTCTGATTCTGACATGCCCCCTATTGCACCTCAAGCAAAGAAGTGTTGCTTAAAAGGTAAGGTACAAAGTTTGTGTGAGATGATTGTAGACTTCGCTTTGTTAGAGAAATCCAGTGTTCTTTTCAAATATTTTGAAATAAAGGTCAGATATAGGTGAGTGGCCAGAATTTTACCTGTGAAGTCCCTTAGCACTGTGAAGTCTCTACAGAAACAATGCTTACCAATACATATAGTGTCAGGTGTTTGCAAAGTGTTAAACTATTCCTTCCTAGGGCAAGAAAGGGAAAAGTACCTTTTAAGATTCCCAGAAAGAAATGAGTTTGAATGTGATGTCTTTTTTTTTTTTTTTTTTAAGGGTTATATCATTCAGAAACGGGAGAAAAAGCCAAGCCTGGAGCCAGATAAACCTGCAGAAGAAATCCTAACGTAAATATTTGAAGTATTAACTCCCTTTCTTACTAAAGTACTTAACATAAATTAGTTTTTGAGTGATATTATTAAATGTGTATTTTGCAGATATGAGGAATTTCATCCTTTCTTGTTTTCGCAACATTCAAAGTGTCCATACATGGAATTTGACTCGTTTGATAAGGTAAAGTGCATTTGCTTATAGTATAATAAGTACTTTAATTGACTGATACTAAGAACATTTCAGCAAATATGGTGCGGAAACTATTTACTCACCTTTTATGCGTTGTTATTCCTAGTGAGCTTGGTGTGTAAAATCAGTTGAGTTTTATACAAAGATAAAGGCTAGTAAAGTTCTTTGCCGTGGCTGCTGTTGGCCCAGTTCCCAATTTGTCTGTCATGTCCAGTAACTGTGTTGGTGCCAGGACGGTGAGGTAATATTCTTCACTGGACCAAGTTTGCCTCTTTCACCAACAGAATTTGGTCCAATAAAAGATATTTCTTCCCCCAACTTGTCTCTGAAATGTAGCGTGTGGTATTGGGTGGAAGACGTGTGTGCAGAAACTAGCTACTCTGTCGTTAGTGGTTTAACATCTTTTGCTGCTGGTCATGTAGGAGTTTATAGACCATAGGTTTATTGCTGAGGGTAACAGCAAAACATACAAATATGGTGAATGTTTGGCACGGAATTTCACTAAAAATGGAAATCTTTGCCCCTTCTGGTGCTTGGTTTACTAAGCTTAACATAACCTGTAGGTAATTATGTTGCACTAAATCTAACCTCTATATTCCTCACTTCACACTCTCGTGCCATGCCTCCCCATCATGTCTAGCATCTGCCTCCCAGCAGTGGTGATTTCCATAGCATGAATAAACTCAAGAAGAGTTTATTAAGAGCATAGTTTCTGTCTGTTGAAACCCACCACAAAGAACTGTCTTGGACTATGGAGGCTTGATTGGGAGAGTCTGTTCTTACTAACCAATTGATTAACAGGATGGTTCGTTGCAGAGATGGTTGTACCTACGGTGTTTTTGCAGTTGGGACATACTTAGGTTAAGGAGTGAGTTCTTTCACTAATCGTTTGCTAATATAGAATTTGGCTCAGAGCTAGGCATGTGTTTAAGTACCTTGATGAATTGGCACTTGGATTTGGTAGAGCAGGGGAAGTGGAAACCTATTTTAGGATCAGACTCATGTTTGCAGTCTCCTCTTAGGAACTGACCTCTGTGCCACCTCCCCCCCACCCCTTTCTGCTTACTTTTTGTAAGTCAAGGTTATTGCATCTTCTGAGAGCCTATAAACTGACTTTTTTTTTTTTTTCCCTCTTGAAGGCAGTGGATGAATTTTATTCCAAGCTAGAAGGTCAGAAGATCGATTTGAAAGCATTGCAACAGGTATGGTGTCATTCAGAAACAGAACAGCTGATGTGACTCCTTTAGTGCTTCCGGACGCTGGACATTTGCCTGATTTAGGGGTCTTTGTTTATAGCTTGGTGGGTGGGTGCTGTCCTGGTTGGTTGGCCTATATGGAGCAGGGCTGAAGTTGTATGCACCACAACCATTCTTCCTGTGAATTCCCTATCACTACGACTGCTACTCCCACTAATGTTAGGGGGCTTCCTTGGATTCCTCTCAAACTGCATGCGCTGCCCTGCACAGCTAATCAGCAACCGAGTGCACATCCAGAAATCGCTGAAGTGGCTCTCACTACACTTTCCATGACCGTACTCAACAGAATCCTGTTTCTACTGCTTGCTTCTCCGTGCTGGAGTAGGCCACACTTGGGTGTTGAATATCGAAGACGGTCGAATAGAAGGTAAAATTTGTGATATATTTTTCCTTTCTTCTCTTTGTCTGCTGACAGGAAAAACAAGCACTGAAGAAGCTGGAAAATGTTCGTAAGGATCATGAGCATAGACTAGAAGTTCTTCATCAGGCTCAGGTAGAACTGTCTGTTTCCCTAAGACAAGCTTTAAATAGCAATGGTTTTTACATTCCATGCAGTATCGCCTCCACCAGAAGTCGTGTCCCTTAATGTTCCCTTGAAGTGATAAACTGAAGTATTTCTTCACTAACAAGCTCCCTCTAGCTTCTCTCCCTTCTTGGTGAAGTGTGAGCTGTAGTGACTACACACTGCTAATTGTCAGAGCTGTGCACCTCCCTGGAAGAAGTCATCTGCCCGGGTCCAATTGTGAGATCAAAACCTGATTTTGAACTCTGATGTTCTGGTTTTATTAGTTGTGTGAATTCATGTGTCTTTAACCAGCATTTCTGTAAAACTGGATTGTTTTTAGCCTGAATCCTAAGAGAGCTTTTTCTTTCCTGAAGGAAATTGATAAGGTAAAAGGAGAACTCGTGGAAATGAACCTGGAAATAGTTGACCAGGCCATCCAGGTGGTTCGCAGTGCGTTAGCCAACCAGATAGACTGGACTGAAATTGGAGCAATTGTAAAAGAAGCTCAGGTGCAGGGAGACCCTGTGGCAAGTGCAATCAAAGAATTAAAGCTTCAGACAAATCATATCACAATGCTACTAAAGTAAGTATGTTGTAGACCCACAAGACAATGAAAGAGGGACTGACCCCACACCAATAAGGGGAACACGTATCTTCAGTGGAGTGTACACTATTAGGCAGTTAACAGATACCTAGTGTGTTCATGGTGCTGGGTTATAGCAACAGTAAAGCATGAGGGCCTTGTGAACAGACGGGGCAATGATCCAATTTGCACTTTTCTTTCTTGGTTTTTCTTCAAGCATAGAAACGCAAGAGCTAACTGATCATATGGAAAAAGGCCAGAACGACCAAAGGTATTCTGACCTGATATTCCAGGAAACCTGCCTCTCACGTGGTTTGATGCACCAGGCAGCGCCAAGCAAATTGTGCCAAACGAATGCATTAACAAATCAGTAACTTACAGAAATGTGGTGTTCCTCATTGCCAAAAATAAGGGTATCTAGCTGAAAGTTTAGTATTTTACAGGGCTGGCTGGACAAGAAGGCCCAGTGAACCAGTCAGAGTTCAAACTCCACACTGGTATGAGCTGTGATTGGGATCATATTGCTCTCTCCAGGAAAATCATCACAAAAGGCTTGATATTGGATCAGTGCCCTGCCCTTCATGACACTAAAAATCCAAAAAGTAAGTGAGGGTCCCAAAGATATTGGCAGAAATGCATTTAAATGGGCGCTAATATATTTAATTGTGGAAATGTATTGGAAATCCCATAACCCTAAAACCAAATAGAAGAGAGAGTCTGGTTTTGTTTGAGCTGGTATAGACCCCCCTGTCAGGCAGCCTAATTGAGAGTAGAAAACAGATAGTGGAGACTATCTGAAGTCAGCATGGAGAAAGAGCCATACTGATGAGCAAAATGTGAATATATGGCTTTCTGGTTATATATTCCAGCTTCTGAGTTGGATGAGGGGCTGAAATAATCTTGCTTCTGCTCATCGTCATTTGCTTCCTGTGTTATTTTGGAGATATTCTGAGGCCTGTCTTGTACAGGAGGTTGGACTAGATGATCGCAGTGTCCATTCTGGGCTTGGAGTCTGTCAGTCTTTAAGGTGCCCAGGACTCTCGTTTTTTGCTGAAAGTGAAGAGAGGCGAACACATTTCTTCGGGCACAAGCTTTGTGGGCTCCAGCCCACCTTGTGAGATGCTTCTGCTTAGGCCGAAGAAATGTGTTAGTCTTTAAGGTGCCCAGGACTCTTGTTTTTTGCCGTATACAGACTAACACAGCTCCCCCTCTGGATCTTCTTGTTCAGTTTGTTTCACAATAAGAATTTAGTTGTGTGACCTTATCACTTACATGAAGATAAGTGAATCACATACCCACAGGACAGAAAATAGTATAGTGTACTTTGCCGTGTGATGCGGAGAGATCATTATTAGGCCGGATGCTGCTCTACCCCTTTGAGGCTACTCTTATCAGACATAGCAATAGAAGGCAGAGTTCACTGTGCTCATCACTAGCAAAAGCAACTCCTATAAAGGCCTCGAATAGCTTTATGATAATGGAACAGACATTTCACCAAACCGCAGACAATTACCTGTCTTGCATTTGCTGGGATTAAATATCATGAGTTTCACTCTTCCCTTCATTTTGCGCAAAGATAAGGGTAGAATGGCCAACATTTGTTTATCTTGGTTCTCCTCCTCCTCCTGTCTGAAAGTGCATTGTCAAAACTGTTGTGATTATACAGTTATCTTCATGTATAACCCACAGAGCTTTCTTCATTTTGAAAACAAGAATGTGTATCTTATAAAACTAACGGAAGGAGGAATGCATCTTACTAACTTTGACAATAAAAAGTCTGGAGTACTTTTTAAGACGATATTCTTCTGCATTTTGGTAGAAACCCTTATGTGTTATCAGAGGAGGAGGAGGAGGATGGTGAAGCTGATCATTGGAAAGAAGTTGAAGAGCCAAAGGGGAAGAAGAAAAAGCATAAAAACAAACAGCTGAAGAAACCTCAGAAAAACAAGCCCTTGTTGGTTGATGTTGATCTCAGTTTGTCTGCTTATGCCAATGCCAAAAAGTAAGATTTAAAATGTGTGTATTTTAGTAGTCTTTCTTATCTGCTCCTGTCATAGATCCATAAACTCTACCTAGTTTTGTAGGAAAAAGACTGATTTCTATTTTCCTTATAGATTCTTTCCCCTTCCCCTGGAATGGATGTCTTGCCGTTTCTCTATTAAGTCGTTTCCGACAACTGTTTTAATTTCAATTACTATGAACACAGAGACACAACACATAATGGCTACATTTTCTGCAAGGCAAATATAAAGACAGTGCTCTGTATTCCTAATGAGGATAATAAATTAGTTACTTCATTTCAGTTGATTCAGTTTTCAGGTGAACAATGATATGCCATAAGCAAATAAGCTAAGCCAAACATAGCATTTTCCTTATTAAAATGAAGCATTTACTGCTGGCATGAGGTACATGGGAAGAAATAGCTGTAAAAATGAATGAATATGCTGGGATTTGAGATGTAAATGGATTTGTTTCACAGATACTACGATCATAAGAGACACGCAGCCAAAAAAACACAGAAGACAGTGGAAGCTGCAGAGAAGGTATTTGTTACCTTTTCCCAGTTTGTTCTGAGTATAGTTAAAAGCAAAGATGTTTGTTGCTACAGCCTCAAATGGAACTTTCAAATGTACCTTTTAATGTTAATACTACAATTACGATGACTTGATGTTTCTTCCCCCAAAGAAACTTTCCAAAACATCAGGCCAACAAGTTTCCACTTCGAATCATTTTGTTTTCACGGCTATGAACACCTAGAAAGGGTTTAGAGCAGACATGCTGACCCATTGGTAACTCTGGCAGCGTTAACGGGAACCATTATGATCAGGTAGCTAATGTCGTTATTTTCACAGTACGCATTTTAGAGAGACGTTGACCTGGCACTGGAAGGGAGACGGACCATTTTCAAAATTATGAAGATTTTAAGACAGGCTTTAATGAAGTGTCTCAAATAATAGTGTCAGAAATAATTTTTAGGCCTGCAAATTGAATTCTGTGACAAATGAGCGGCCATACTGTCTCAAAGTACCTTTTCCTTCACATTTTTTATGAATGATGGTATTTTTCTTTGTATTGTTCTACTGTTTGGTTATTGCTTGTTGAGAAAGTCCTTGTTTACCTAAACAGGCATTCAAATCAGCAGAGAAGAAGACAAAGCAAACACTGAAAGAAGTTCAAACAGTTACCACCATTCAGAAAGCAAGAAAAGTTTATTGGCAAGTAAACTTTTGATAGTGACCCTCTCAGATAAGTGTGTGATTCTGTGCAAATTTCAAAGGACACTGCTAACGTGAAATCTAATTGGGCTTTTAAAAAGAGTTCAAAGTAATATTTTGGTACTTCACATGCCCCTATATCCCCTCCCCGGGATGTGATTTTAGTCCTCGGCCCCAACCCTGCCAGGTAGATGCAATGGGTGGCCACCTTCAGTGCTGCTCTGCATGTGCACACAGGCCTGCCTGTGTTGATCCTTTTGTGGGATGGCGTCATGTCCAGTACCTTGAATTTATGCCATGTATTCGTGAATGAAACTGCAGCTGGTCAACAAAACAGAGATCTTTGAGAATACCTGTCTTTCTCATTAAAGTTTAGAGACCCTGGCAAAAACAATCTTCTGTACCAGGCAAACAGTTCCAGTTTTTTACACAGAGTGGCTTCTTGTAATTTGGCAGGTTTGAGAAGTTCCTGTGGTTTATTAGCTCTGAAAATTACCTTGTTATAGCTGGAAGAGATCAACAGCAGAATGAAATAATTGTGAAGCGATACTTGAAATCAGGTGAGTAAGATTAAATCACGCGTGTCAATATACTTCTTTTCTTTGCTGATTGTTGTAAATGCTGTTACTGTACACCTAAAACTCAGGAACACGCTTAGGTCTCAGTGCGTTTGTGTATAAAAGTCAGCTTGCTTTTGTGCCTTCTCGTTTGGGACCGTAAAGTTCCCGGGAGCTCGACAGTTATGGCCGTGTGTGAGCTGTGATGTGGAATGGAGCTTCTTGGCCCAGTAGTTGTAATAGCTGAGTTAGAGTAGACCAACAGACTTTGCCTCTTGCAGTTGTGTTCTTCCACATGGAGCAGCATAGGTTATAGCCAGGCCTGCTGATGGGGGCAGCGCAAATGGGGCAATTGCTCCAAAGCCCGGTAATTTTAAAAGAGGCCTGGGTGATGTCTGGATGGGGTGAAAATTTCCCCTTGGGGAGGCTAGCTCTCCGTCCCTCCTCACCCTACCCACAGTCCACCCGGCTCTGCCCCAGGGGCCACCCCACTCACTGCCACATGCCTCCCCATCAGCCCACCTCTGCGCTTTACCTCTTTCCTCTCTTCCAGACCCCCCTTTCCCTGCTTAGCCTCCCACAGCCACATCCTCCCCTCCGATCAGCCACTACCTGCCATCGCTCACCACGCGTCCCTCCTTTTTCTTCCTGCTCACCCCCTACCACAGCTTACTGCGTCCCTCTTCCCCTGCTCCGCACTCAGCCCCCCAGCTGCCACTGGACTGGGGTCAGGGCCATGGGTGGAAGAAGCAGAGTGGGACGGTTCTGCCTTACGGCCCTGAGTCCTAGTTGGTAGCTCTGGTTACAGCAGAATTCAGACATCCTGCCGTATGTTATCAAACCAGAAGTTTTAGTCCACCTCAGCTATCATGTGCTGATGTTCAAATGTATGCGGTATCACTGACAAGTGGCATAATGACTTTTCCTGACTCTGTGCAGTTTCTAAATGTGCTCAGTGACACGTCCCAGTCTTATCCCTTCTGTTTCAGGAGATATATACGTGCACGCTGATCTACATGGTGCAACTAGCTGTGTGATCAAGAATTCTACAGGTAATTCATGGACAGTTGACTCGGATTTATCATATATTAGAGACAAACAATTGGAAATGAACTTTAAAATATAACTGACTTTAGTAAAAATATTGTACTGCTACATCTTTGTCCACTCCTCCTTTCGCTTCAGATTTTGAGCTGACAAGTTTTAGTGCAAATTCGTTCCCTATTAATGTGCGACCCAGTGGTGAAGCCATAATAGCAGAGTACTTTTTGTGCAGGAA
>ML685781.1:18214397-18245580 GCA_007922175.1 Pelusios castaneus
AATAAATCTGTTAGTCTTTAAAAGTGCCACAGGACTCTGTTGTTTTTTCTGCAAATAGACTTAGAAGGCTACCCCTTTGGAACTTGACTACATGGTTATTTTTTAATTTCCTTAATTCATTCATTTAAAATTAACTTCATTTCAGTTGGTGCATGTAACGTCTTGATATAATTTCATATCCAAAAATATTCCCTCAGATAATGCAAATGACGTTGTATTGTGCTGTTGTCGTTCCAGGTGAACCGATCCCTCCCCGCACCCTGGGGGAGGCGGGCACCATGGCGTTGTGTTATAGCGGTGCCTGGGATGCTCGTATCATCACTAGCGCCTGGTGGGTCTATCATCACCAGGTAACGAGATCTTGCTCGTTAGTTTTGAGACGTTGCTCTCTGAAAGAATGAGTGTGGAGCTAGAGATGTAATACATTGCCAGGCAATTCTTTGTCCTCAGCCATTCTCTGGTATCCCAGCTCTCTAGCCAGGTTATTCCTTCTCTTCGGTCCCCTTCAGGTGCGGTTTATCTTCCCCAGTGTGTTCTTTTTTCATGTTACAACTCGGGTTCAAGGACTCGATTCCAGAGTGTTGATGGACTCTCTTATTGCTGCCCTACAGGGAAAACCACTTCTTTCTGCTGTGATTTGAACCTTTAATCTCCAGCCTGATTTCCCCCTCGCTAAGAAGGCTAGTCTCTGCAAGCAGAACAGCAGGCTTGCCCCGTGTGCCGTGGAGGCAGTTAAGTTAATTGTAGGAAGAAACAGACATTGACAGACTTTTGATTAAGGCCGGAGGGAACTATTCCGTTCAGATCGGATCCGCTGCAGAAGACAGGCTATGGAAACGTGTTCAGTGATTTCGACATCAGGCCAATAACTTAGGTTGAACTAGAGCATCTTTTAGACAGACATCCAGTGGTGATTTAAAGGCTTCTCATGACGGGAGGTTGCCCCTCAGCAAGCCCTCCCTATAATAGTCCTTTGCGGACGTTACAAAGCAGTCCTTAGAAATGCAGTTAGCCTAAATGTTCAGTGTTTGTTCCCTGTTATTCTTCACTGAAGCACAGTTTTCTATGGTATTTATTAAATATATGAATTTACTGTCTGCGATATTTGATATTCTTTTTAGGTGTCTAAAACAGCACCAACTGGAGAATATCTGACCACAGGCAGCTTCATGATAAGAGGTGAGAACTTGGAGAGAGAACATCAATTTATAAACCACAATTGTCTAAAAACTCTGTACCAGCTACAGCATCATCACAAGAAGTTGGCAAAATGTTTATATATTTAAGCCACCTTATGTTTTCCTTTTCCCCCCCAGGGAAAAAAAACTTTCTTCCGCCTTCATATCTTATGATGGGTTTTAGCTTCCTGTTTAAGGTACTGTCCCATTCACTGATTACATTTGTCACTTTTTTTTTTTTCTTCCATAAGCATAAAGCTGTAGTCTTTGCCATAGCATGTTTCCCTTCCAATAGGTCACTATTGCTGTTTGCTCAGAATGAAAGTAATCTAGTTCACCACAGTGGGCATGCAGCTCAGAAACCCCAAACAGTACAACGGGCTACGCTTTTCAAAGTAGCTGCCACCCGTTGCATATTTTTTCTCCCTGGAGTGGGATTCCTGGTTTGAACCTGTTTTATTTTTGTATTTGCAACAAACACACACCCACTGGCCACAGTGCCTCTAGATTTTTTTTTAATAACAATTGTTTGAATTCCCCTTTTGTGCGCTGGCTGGTGGCTGTGTGACTAGCTACTGTCGGCTCCCACTAGCCTTCGACTTCTTGGGACGTGCGTTCAAAATGAGGTTTTTATAGATGACACTTTTTCCCCCTTTCCTATCCACTGGTAAAGGAACTTGAAAACTTAGGGGTCTTTTCCTAAAAATAAAGAAAAGACGACTAAGTAGGTGCGTCAGTTATTGAATGTAAAGGTTAGTGATCTCCAAGGAGAGCAGTGTCCGCGAATGTGTAAATGAGTTCCAGGGACGTGACTTTCTTTCTGGAGATGAATGAGAGTGAAGGGCATACTGCAAATATCGGGAAAAACAAGGGACACTAGGATGGTTTCCACACAAAAGCTTGCATTGATGTGTAGTTTTTAGTCTCTTGACCAGACTCACTGAAGTCAAAGGGATCCTTTTCGTTGACTTTGACGGTGGCTGAATGGGCCCATGGTGAACGTTGGTGCTGGCTCCTATGATTCAGTAGAAGATTTGAATTTTCGGGTGTTCGTTTACTACACTGGGTTTGGTATTAAAAGGAGCGTCTCTCATTTAGGTGGAAGAATCTTGTGTGTGGAGACACAGAGATGAACGGAAGGTCAAAGTTCAGGATGAGGATATGGAGTCTGTGACCAATGAATTGGTGTCAGAAGAAATGGAGCTGCTAGGTATCATGCAAGGCTTAATATAGTTTAATGTGGGCACACTGGGAATTACTAAATATATATTTGGTTGTGCATTCTGCTCCCTGAATAGTAATAAGTTAGTCTAGAGCCTTTACACTGAAATGTCTTTTCTCCTAAATGGTTTATAAGAAGCCCCAGAAGGAGTTGATAGCAGCAGTGATGATGAGAAGGAACTGCCTCAAGAAATGCTTGATAGTCCTGAAGTCCGGTCTGAAATTAACCTTGAGGAGGACGTTGCTGATGCAGAGGAGGACAGAATAAACAAGCCCCCAGCACAAGAGGGAACCTCTGAAGATGATGATGTAGAATCTGAAGAAGAGGCTGAAGGTCCGAAGCTGACAAATGAAGTGAAAGAGGAGGAGATAAATTATCCAGATACTGCAATCGATCTGTCACATCTTCAGCCACAAAGGTAACCACACGAGAGTCCCCGTTTGTCAGCAATGCTAAGAACATCGATTGCTTCATCCTGTGCTCATGTGATGCGGGATCGCAGTTAGACTAATCTGTGTTCAGAGGTGCAGGCTGCCTGGATAACAAGTCAAATAAACATACGCATGTTTGGTAGTGCTGGCCCGCCTTCCCTAGACATGCTGATACATGGTTCTTACATGTTCAAAAAGGGAAATGATCTTTCCTGGACATGATGGCTAACAGACAACTCTAAATAAGTTTGTCCCAGTTCTGGCGGCTGCTGCTGGGTCAGGACTGTTATCAGACTGCTGTTTCTGTAATGACATGATGCACCTTTCGATCTCTTCCCAGATCCCGACAGCAAATGGTTACAAAAGAGGACGCATCTAACCTGGTGAGCTCCTGTACAAAGTCTTCAAACAAGTACCCCAGCGTGTGATTTGTGTGAGTGGAAATAATGAAATGTAACTTTCTTTCACGTTTCTAGAGCGATAGTAAGTCACATGGGCGAAGACATTTGTCAGCCAAGGAGAGAAGGTAAGAGTGTCTTCGTTTTAGCGAAGGAAAGGTCTGAATATGTCCATGTAGGAAAGTCCTCATTCTTAACAAAGAGTTAACCTCCTCTGAGGAAGCCACTTGCAGTCTGTTTCTTGCCACTGGCAGTTAACGATATAAAAGATACTGTGAACACAAAGGAACTGGTGTTGATCAGCTGAAAGAATTAGATGTTTTGATGGGATATTGGTTATTTCAGGGGTCAAGTTCAGAATATAAAGGATAGCTTCTGCACTGTGGAAACGAATTTGTAAAGGCCTATGGTCTAGTTCAGGTTCCCAGCCCCCAGAATGCTGTTTCTTCCAAAGACGCAGCAGTAGTCGTCTGTATGAGAACAAGGGAGGAACTGAATCCAGACTGAGTCTGAAGCCCCAGCAGTTTCTCTTGCTGCCCTTTGAGGTGGAATGTGGGAGTTGGAGCCACAGGGACACGTATTTCCTCCTGGATGTGGCTGTTGAAGAGCTTCCCTGGGCCACTGCAATTAGTTTCCACATTGGCATCATGTAATCTGATCATATTTCCTTTGGGCAACCTCTCTTTCACTGTGGTTACATTTGTTAAAGCCAAGACTTGAACCGGGAACCTTTACGTTTTCAGCCAAACCTCGTCTAACAACCACTTCGGGGTGTCAACCTCTCAGTGCCTTTTACTGGCTTTTTTATAAATAAATCACTCTTTCTGCTGGTGATCAGCTCCCCGTGGGTTGCTCACAGCTTTGATGCCGTAGGTGCGGGAATCAGAGTGCTTCAGGTCTCTTTGTTCTTGGGCTTTGTGCTGGTGAAAATGAGCACTCTTTGGGGTTTATGGCCTCTTTCTCTTCCCCTTTCATGCTTAAAAGATACAGAGAATCAGTCAAACATTTCTACAGTTGCCCCAAGTATTGCTTTCCCATGTCCCTCAGAGCAGAACGCCGCTCCCTCTGATGGAGTCCCCAGAAGCATTGACAGAGAAACACTGATTCCTCTGGCTTTCTCCAGCGTTTCCTGTGAGTCTGACGTGATTGATTTGGAGGAGAATGTCAGCGTGGTGTCGAGCGTTCTTGGAAATGGTTGATGTGTTCAGCACTGGACTGATCGATGTCACTGGCATGTGTCAAGACTTTGACGCCTTAGTGCCTCACTCCGATAGCTTTATGTTGACTTCACTTTGCGTAGGGCATCGCCTGCTCCAATGCACAAGATGAGATCTGTGTTAGGGGAGTTACTGCTTGATTCTCATGCAGCCAGCTTTGTCCCATGCTCTTGGAAGCAATCATCTGAGGCTTCAGCCTCCCCTAACAGATTTCATAGGTGATAATAAATTAGGTAATTGATCTGAGAAGACATCAAGAAATATTATTGAGTCTAGTGGGCTGTTCAGTTTGGGCTGTTAATCCCTAATTCCTGCCCCCAGAGGCCCTCTGCTCTTGTTTTGGGGTTGAGGTCCATGCTCTGTCTCAGTGCTTGGCAACGGCCTCAATGCAAATGCAATTTGTGCAGCCCCCAACGTGCAGCTGGTGTCACTGAATGCTGGGGTGAATCTGCAGTGCCGCTCTGGAACTGGGGACACACTGGCGAACAAACTCTTCAGATGCCACATATCTTTCCATGTGTAAAGGAGACAAAGCCAATGTTCCTCCTCCAGGAAAGCCAGCCTTTCCTCCTTTGTGAAGATGATTTCCTTATTTACTTTAATGACTGTCAAGATACCTGAAAGGGCTTCCCTTGCAAATAGGATGGCTGTCCTGGTCCACCCATTCTGGATGGGCTAGTGAAGGGGCGTGACTAATTTCACTCTGCCGTGGCTGTGTCAGAGGTGATGGGTGAGGAATCGTTCGGACGGGCTAGTGAAGGGGCGTGGCTAATTTCACTCTGCCATGGCTGTGTCAGAGGTGATGGGTCATCGTTCGGACGGGCCAGTGAAGGGGCGTGGCTAATTTCACTCTGCCGTGGCTGTGTCAGAGGTGATGGGTCATCGTTCGGACGGGCTAGTGAAGGGGTGTGGCTAATTTTACTCTGCTGTGGCTGTATCAGAGGTGATGGGTCATCGTTCGGACGGGCTAGTGAAGGGGTGTGGCTAATTTCACTCTGCTGTGGCTGTGTCAGAGGTGATAGTAAGGCATCGTTCGGGAGTCGCCAGTGATTCTTCCCACGTTCCCCTGAAGAGCTCGGTGGCCAAGGCTACCGTGGCCAGTCAGAACTGGACTGGCTTGATTCGGCGCCCTTTTCGCTGAGGCACAAGGACTCCTCTGAGAGCGGATTTACCAACGTGCAGTGCTCGCGGCTTGCACTGGGAGCAGCCTGTCCATGGGCCCATATTGGACTGACAAACTCATTGAGACTGTCCCCAAAGCACAGGGACATTCATGTAACCGAGTTGTGAGCCTGCATCCCGCTGTCACCAGCACGTCATGCGGAGAACCCGGCCAGGGCAAAGAATGGAAGCTGTGTGGTTAATCACAGCGGTACTGGAGCAGAGGAAGTGGCTGAGTGGTAAATGCTGCTCTCTAAAGCTAGGGGCTCCCGTCAGAAAGAAGAGCTGTGTAGTTTAGAGGGAGGGGGGTTGGCCGGTATGTTGTTTTGGTAGGAATGAAAGATCCTGGCTGAAGCAGCAACGCTCCCTTTGTTCCATGGCTGCGGGAGGGGAAAGTAAGATCTTTGCGAATGCAGGTTCCTCCCTTGGTCTTCCTAGGAACAGAGACCCAGAAGTGGGTTTGTATCACGGTGTATATCTTCCGGGGCCAGTGTGCCAAGTAAGCAGTTCCTCAGGTGATGAATCCCTTTGTAACTGGCTTCTGTATTTTCTTGAATTTTTTTATTCTATATGCAACTTATTTTCCTGTGTTCTTATTCTTAATTGGTCTATTGACTCAGCTGGTAGAGGTGTATCCTTTGGGAAGTCAGGTGCTGTGTTTACATAAGATTGTTCTCATTTCATGCCACAGACCTTTGGGGGGGGGGATATAACCACGTTATTTTTTTCTTAGAGAAATGAAGAAAAAGAAGCAGCAAAATGACCCAGAGGATTTAGAACCACCTGAAGGAAAGGAAAGTGAGATCACCCCGCAGCTCCCATCCACTCCTGTTTCAGATAAGAGCACGTCAGCCCCTCAGCCCATGAAACGAGGACAGAAGGTAGAGCGGATGAAGCTGCAGAATTGACTAAATTTACCCAATGAAAAGGGCTCTCTGGAACCATATGAAACGAGTCGTCATTATTATTAATTTGCCCAGTATTCCAGTTTGTATATTCAAACATCTCCAGGCATTTGACAGATTTTGACTGAGTTGAATAGTTGTCTCCATTTAATAACAATTGCTGATTGACTTAACATTCAGCATATTCATATTTCTCTGAATAGAAATGATGTTCTGTTGGGTTAATATCATGTTTAAACTGAAAAGACTAGAGAGAGACCATATGCCAGTGAGGGATTGCTCCCTGCGTTGCTATTTGCAGAAATCTTTTTATTTGCTGAACTCTTAACCCCCATTTTTCTTATCTGCAGAGTAAAATGAAAAAAATGAAAGAGAAATACAAGGACCAGGATGAAGAAGACAGAGAACTCATCATGAAGCTATTGGGTGTAAGCCTAAAATAATGATGGCTTTTCTTTGCGTTGTTTGTTCTGTGCCTGGGTGTAAAATGTAAATAATTTTTAAATGTGAAATCTAGTCTGCAGGGTCAAACAAAGAAGAAAAAGTGAAGAAAAGTAAAAAAGGAAAAATAAAGGATGACTCAGTAAAGAAACAACCCCAGAAACCAAAGAGTGGCCGTCAGATTGATACAGGTCGTAAAGAAGAAACACCCTCAGTCGAACTGTTAACACATGAGTTACACGATGTGGCCCTTGAAGATCAGCAGGAGGAGAAGGTAAACATCGTAGGCACATTTCATTCCCATTTCGCAGCGCGTTGCCGCTCCACCTCTGTGAAATCGTTGCTTTATTGTAATATAAACGGTAACCTGGGTCAGAACTGTTTGCTGTTCTGCGTTTGTGTAGCTGCCATTTCCCTTTGATCATTTGTTTTGAGAAGAGTGGATCATAGAATCATAGAATAATAGGGCTGGGAGGGACCTCATGAGGTCATCTAGTCCAACCCCCTGCTAAAAGCAGGACCACTCCCACTAAATCACCCCAGCCAGGGTTTTGTCTAACCGGGCCTTAAAAATCTCCAAAGATGAAGATTCTACCACCTCCCTAGATAGCCCATTCCAATGCTTCACCACCCTCCTAGTGAGAAAGTTTTTCCTAATATCCAACCTTGACCTCCCCAGCTGTAATTTGAAACCATTGCTCCTTGTTCTGTCCTCTGTTACCCTCGAGAACAGCCTAGCTCCCTCCTCTTTGGAGCACCCCTTCAAGTAGTTGAAGGTTGCTATCAAATCTCCCCTCAGTCTTCTCTTCTGTAGATTAAATAAGCCTAGTTCCTTCAGTCTCTCCTCATAAGTCATGTGCCCCAGCCCCCTAATCATTTTTGTTGCCCTCCGCTGGACTCTTTCTAATTTGTCCACATCCTTTCTTTAGTGGGGAACCCAAAACTGGACACAGTATTCCAGATGCGGCCTGACCAGTGTCGAATAGAGGGGAATTATCACATCCCTCGATCTGCTGGCAATACTCCTACTGATGCAGCCTAATATGCCATTGGCCTTTTTGGTAACAAGGGCACACTGTTGGCTCATATTCATCTTCCCGTCCACCATAACCCCCAGGTCCTTTTCTACAGCGCTGCTACTTAGCCGATTGGTCCCCAGCCTGTAGCAGTACATGGGATTTTTCCGTCCTAAGTGCAGGACTTTGCACTTGTCTTTGTTGAACCTCCTGAGGTTTCTTTCAGCCCAGTGTTCCAATTTGTCCAAGTCTCCCTGGATCCTGTCCCTGCCCTCCAGAGTATCTACCATTCCCCCCAACTTGGTGTCATCCGCAAACTTACTAAGCACGGAGTCTATTCCATCATCAAGATCATTAATGAAGATGTTGAATAGAACCGGCCCCAGGACCGACCCCTGGGGCACTCCACTCGTTACCGGTTGCCAACCAGACATCGAGCCATTGATTCCTACCCGCTGAGCCCGTTGATCTAACCAGTTTTCGATCCACCTTACGGTCCACTCGTCCAACCCATACTTCCTTAACTTGCCGACGAGAATGCTGTGGGAAACTGTATCAAAAGCCTTGCTAAAGTCAAGGTATACCACGTCAACGGCACTTCCCGCATCCACAAATCCAGTCATCTCCTGGCAATCAGGTTGGTCAGGCACGATTTGCCCTTGGTGAATCCAAGTTGACTGTTCCTGATCACTCTGTTTTCCTCCAAGTGTTTCAGGATGGATTCTTTGAGGACCTGCTCCATGATTTTCCCAGGGATTGAGGTGAGGTTGACCGGTCTGTAGTTCCCCGGATCCTCCTTTTTCCCTTTCTTGAAGAGAGGTACTATATTTGCCTTTTTCCAATCCTCCGGGACCTCCCCCGTTCGCCACGAGTTCTCAAAGATAATGCCCAGCGGCTCTGCCATCACTTCAGCCAACTCCCTCAGCATCTTTGGATGCAGTTCATCCGGCCCCATAGACTTATGCACATCCAATTTCTTTAAGTAGTCCCTAACCTGACTTTCCATCATCGAGAGCTGCTCTTCTCTCCGTTCCGCATTACCCAGTGTAGTAGCTGGGAGCTGGCCCTCCCTGGGAAGACTGAAGTAAAAAAAGCATTGAGTACTTCAGCCTTTTCCGCATCATCCTCCACGAGGATGCCTGCCCCATTCAGTAAGGGACCTACACCACCTCTGATCCTTTTCTTGTTGCTGATATACTTATAGAACCCCTTTCTGTTATCCTTCACATCTCTTGCTAGCTGCAACTCCAATTGTCCTTTGGCCTTTCTGATTTGATCCCTGCAGTCCCGAGCAATATCTTTATACGCCTCCCTTGTCATCTGTCCAAGCTTCCACTTCTTGTAAGCTTCCCTTTTATGTTTCAGCTCCCCGCAGAGTTCCCTGCTAAGCCAGGCTGGTCACCGTCCACATTTGCTGTTCTTTCTGCACATCGGAATGTTATCTTCCTGTGCCTTTAACAGGGTTTCTTTAAAATACAGCCAGCTGTCTTGGACACCTTTCCCCTTCAGATCAGCCTTCCAAGCGACCCTGCCCATCAGCTCCCTAAGGGAGCCAAAATCTTCTTTTCTGAAGTCCAGGGTGTATGTTCTGTTTCTTTCCTTCCTTCCATTGATCAGGATCCTGAACTCTACCATCTCATGGTTGCTGCTGCCCAGGTTGCCGTTTACGTCTACTTCCCCGATCAATTCTTCTCTGTTTGTGAGCAATAGGTCTAGAGATGCAAGGCCCCTAGTTGGTTCCTCCAGCATTTGTATTAGGATATAATGTCCGAACTAACTACTGAGAGCTGTTAGAGGCACCAACCCCAAGAATCAGAAGGGTGCTCCATCATCTTCCCTGGAGCCACACAACCACCAAAACTAGAAGGCCGAGGATTATGGCGTGTTGCTGAGCTGCGTTGAGAATCCCTTAATATCATGCTGCATCAGCTGTGCAGTTGAAAACAGTAAAGGGTTTGTAGACTGGCAGTTGAATTTCAATGTTTCCACCCAAATCTGTCTCCTTCCACCTTTGCACCCGCCCAGGAAGAAACACCCTACAGAGTAATGCGGCTGTACAAACGTGCTTGACTTAGCTCTCCTTAAAATGGAGTTCTGCCTGCGTGGAGGAGCCTGTACCCACACATGGCTTTCTGTGTGCGGGCAGAAGGGTTCTAATGTTCTACAAGTCTTAACGTTTCCTTTTATTTCTGGATCTGGTGTAGGAGGAACAGGATCAAGATCAGCAGGAAAATGAGGTAAATTGTATCACCGTCTCACTTCTAAGAAACAGCGAGAATAAAGGGCATAGAAAAGTGCTGCTCGCTATGTTGCTAACCCAGTTGGAGACGTAGCGGTGAGGTTTACAATTCCCAGTTTGGAGGAGATTGGACATGGCACAAAGGCGACGCACTTGCCCTCCCAGGGTGGTGCCAGTCACCATGTTTAATGAGAACTGACGTTGGTACAGACCCCAGGCCTTCACGTGTGTCATTGGACTCGTTCTGAGGGTGTAAATTGTCAATCCAGGTATAAATGTCCTTTACTACAAGGATTGTCAATTCACGCTTTTCTAGTGGAGAACTGAAATTTGAACTGCCTGGTGTCTCGGCTGCACGGCTGTATTACTCCAGAGTACTAAGCTAATAAATACACAAGTTCCAGCAAAACTCTTCAAATAACAGAGTTTGACAAATCTCGCGAAGTACTTTGTCTGCACGTGATTAACTCCAAGGTTTCAGAGCAGTGGACGACACCACATCCCTGTTGTGTGCACACCAGAAATCTAACTGTTGAAACTAGTTCTTTAGACTAAGAGTTGCAATTTCCTTACAGAGTTTGGTTACTGGACTCTAAACAATGCTTTATATTCAAGGTACGAAGGATATATTTTCCCAAAAGCGTCCAGTAGATGTACTCCTCACTTAAATGTTAGAGATGTATGGGGAGGACTTTGTTTCTGTGGTGACAAGTCTTAATCGACTATGCAAAAATAGAAAGCAAATCTGGAAAGTCCCCTTCTGGTTTTAGTGGTTTGTTTCTTTTTAAACTAGGGCTTCTTGTCCAAATGCCCATCATCTCTAGATAAACTGACTACATTTCAGTAATACCGTGACAATAGATGCCCGTGGGCATGATGACTTCTCTGGGAGGGAGAAGGGCCACATTCAAACATTTTTGGTAGGGAAAGATGGGTTTATTTTTATTGCTTTAAATGTTGCTTTCTAGTTTCACAGCAAGGATTGTCTTTTGCTATTCTAGGAAGGGGAGATGCTGCTGAATTCTCTGACAGGCCAGCCTCATGCTGAGGATATTCTCCTCTTTGGTATACCAGTATGTGCGCCGTACACCACCATGGCAAATTATAAGTAAGTTGCAGCAATTCAGCTGAAAAAGTAACAAACGTCATTGGGAGTTAGTTATTTACCAGCTGTGTAAATGGTGTGATCTTTTCTTTTGAAAGGTATAAAGTGAAGCTCACGCCAGGCACCCAGAAGAAAGGAAAAGGTGTGTGTAGCTCTTCATCTTTCTCCACTCAGCAGCTTTTTAACCTGGCACATGCCACAATACCAGTTAAAATCTTTTCATGTATTTTTTACAGCTGCCAAGACTGCTTTGTACAATTTTATGCATTACAAAGAAGCTACGGCAAGAGAGAAAGATTTATTTCGCAGTGTAAAGGTAAAGCTCCGTCTCCCTGGCTTGTTTAACCCTTATTGCGGCACGAAGCGCTATTGATTTCTGTTTTACCTTTGCATTAACTGCCTACGCTGAGCTAGCTCCTTGACCTCGTATTAGCTGTGGGAACGCTTCCCTCTCTCTTCTCCAGAAGGTGGTCCAGTGAAAGCTGTGACCTCGTTTCTCTGTCTGTAGAGACACAGATGATGAACAGACTTTTAAAGTCCAAAGGGACCATTACATCCTTTAGTCCAACAGCCGGCACATTTCCCAGTTACCCCTGACTTGAGTCCAGTAACTTGGATTTGACTAAGTTTACCTTCTGGATAATCCACCACTTCCTCCTGGGGCTAATCACTATTCGAATGCTGTGCCATGCTGCTCATTTGACTTGGCTGACTGCAGCTTCCCGCCATCTCCATTAGTCGGGAGCCCTTACCCTGGTGTATTCTGTGCATGAGGACAGAGGCACCTCTCACATTGTGAGATGGACTGAGTTCAGTCTCAGTGTAAGGCATTTGCTCCAGACTGCGCATCATTTTTGTGGTTTTCCAGATGTTTCCAGTATCCCTTTTAAAATGAGGACACCAGAACTGTACACAACAGTCTGTCTCACTAATGCCTCAGACGTCCAAGGAGTGGATTGCCACTTTTCTGCAGTCACACTGGAACGCCTGTCAAATTGCTCAACATCGATCCCCAAACCTTTTTCTGAGCACTGCTTTCTCAGAGTATGTCCGTCCCCACTGCCAGGGCTCAATGCAGCGGAATTGATTGATTGGGCTGTGGAGACCGGCTCAATCAATCCCGGAAGTGCTCTCTGCTCAACACATTAGTCGGGGTGGAGCCAGAGTAAGGCTCCTGGCCAGGCAGTGCAGAGGTGCTGTGATACAGCAATGGAAGTTGATGGGAGACACACAAGCTACGTGATACAGCTTGGGTGTTTCCCATTGACGGCCGGCAGCAGCCGAGGGTCTCCTGTTCTGTGTATAGCCTGCGTTAAAATACCCGTCTTCATCATTTACCATTCTGCACAGATCAGTGATCGATCTTACTTCTAGATTACTGCTAAAAATACAGACTAATCTAGCCTGTTGCTAGTTGTGGGTCATTAGTCGGAGTGCACCCATGTGACGATTCCCTGTAGACAGCTGTTTATATTGAATGTGACTGAACAAACCAGTTCTGTCTAGATGTGCCATTGCGTTCCAAGGAATGGGGGCCCTTACAGATGTGTTAATGGTTCTTTGTTCATTAGAGAATGGGCTGGAGGAAGGCCTGGCTACACTATTTTTATCAGCCACTTTCTTCGGTGAGATGAGCAGTAATGTGCTGTGAAGGGAAGTGCCCATGAGACATTACTTTGCAGCTGCTGTTCAGGGGAGATTGGGAAGAAATGCTTGTTGCTCTTCCAGCCTGTGATTCTTGAGCCCTGATTTTGTCTTACAGGACACCGACTTATCAAGAAATATTCCTGGTAAAGTGAAAGTGTCGGCCCCTAATCTCCTGAACATGAAAAAGAAGTGAGTAAAGCATGTGTGGGAACTGCCCCGACTGCTTCAGAAGAGGAGTGTCCACCTGCGCTCTGGGCTAATAAAGGCAAATGCTCTGCTCACTGGAGTGAAGGGGGGAGGCAGAGATGAACTGGTTCCTGCAGCTGCTCCTTGCCTACATCTATCTGTATGGACTTGAAAGGACACGTAATCTGTCTCCCCCCTCCTGGGCCCAAGTGTAGTCGGACAGGGCTTATTGCTCAAAGACCAGACGGATTGTGGGCTGACCCTTTAATACTGTGCAGACTGGTATCAACCCCCATTATTTAAACCGTTTTCTTTCCTGGATGCTTCTCTGCAAAGCCGCAGTGCGTGCTTGTTCCTGCTCGTGGAGGGAAATTTTTAGCCATGCTCCCCTTTCTAGTTAGGTTAGCGACTGTACTAATCTTCTCCCACCTAGCAGTATCAGATGGATTTTGATTGACAGCTTAGCAAGAACCTCTCTAATCTGTTATGTAAGTCCTGCAGGGCATCAATACACAGCTTGCTGCTGACGCACGTACCAGGCTGTGGTGCTTTTCTCCCAGTACCATTGTGAATGGATGTCTGTGTACTCTCCTTGGGAGCAGGCAAAATGCAAAGGCCCCAGAATCGCAGCGGTAGCAAAATGTACCAGCCACGCCCCCCCCTTCCCCCAGAGCAAGGCTAAGAGGTAACTGACAACCACTCCCACGGTGAATGCCACGGGGCTCCAGCACTCCCGTATTAGCCTGTCCTGACCCCACAGGTCACTGTAATAAAAGAAACAGTAAGTGGAGTGCTGAAAGTCATGTTGTTCCAATATTTAATTCACAAGCCATTTATTAGTTTTCCACAGGTTACCTTAACCCTTTCACTACATCAGTGGTGGCCTATGCTGATACCAAGCACCACCAAGGCTGAACGAGAAGGGCCTTCGGGCGGGTTGCAGCTCACAGAATTGCTGTTGGGGGGGCTGGGGTTGTAAAACGAGTGAAGCTGAGCTGTGCCTGGAAGCAATTAGGGACCAGCTTCACCGCACGCAGGAAAAAAAGCACAATCAAAGCTATTGCTGGCCAGCTGGACTCTTTCCAGGCATGTGTGCATGGCCGAGTTTGACACTTGACTAAAACATTCTCCGCAGAAACACATCTACGTATCCTTCACCGCACTACACTCTGCACTTGCTTTTAAGCAACTCAAGGTTTTAGAACTTATTTGAACAAGTGAGCTATTCCTAGTGTTAAATGAAACCAGGGATCTGAAACTCCCGTCACCACGAGGGCCACATGAGGTCTAGGATATTGGCCAGAGGGCTGCATCACTGCAACCTTCTCATCCGATACAGAAGTACAGTCAGATGAAAATTAGAGTATGCTATTACAATTCAAGACAGCAGTAAACACTTAACATTTTACATTATAAATTCCAGGTGTTGTCGTGGGCCACAGCCAGCCAGGGCCTGTGTGTTTGAGACCCCTGAATTAAAATGACACTGTCTCTGGCCTTAAAACACATTAGGAATCTGTCTTCCAGTCAGGTGCTGGAACTGACTAGAGTTACTCCATGGTGTTGAAGTGCTGAAATAATAGTTTTCATATTAACGCAGGCCCAGAGAATGTTGGTGCCTGGAACTAGTTCTAGCGTTTGCCAAAATCTTTACAGTCCAGAAATTCCTCAACTACCCACAAATCCTCAAATGGTAACTTCTTACCCAGTGTTTCACCACACTGATCTGCTCTGAAGTAACTCAGGAGATGGTGGTTTGATTTTCCTATAATTTAATGAAGTAGGGGCATTAAACTGAGCAAATCCATTACTAATTTAACTTAGGCACTGATACATTTCAACTTGCATTAAATACATTTATTGCAAACATCTTTACACACACAAAAATAGGTTCTCTCTAAGCCATTCACATGCAACCAAAAGCTACTACCAAGAACAGCACAGATATTCACCCAAGTCACATCTGCCACCCTTGGCTGGGAAAATTATTACACCTTTTAGACTTGTTCCTCCATGCACAAGTTGTTCACAGAAGTAACCGAGAGCAGAATTTTTAAGAGCCAGATGTGTTGTTACTTCCAAACCGCTGGTTGACACTGTGAAGCAAGTGCTTGGGGAGGCAGTTCCAGGAGCTGGCCAACATCTCTTTGAAGCAAATGACCGCTTCCAGGCACAGCCTTGGAAACAGAATGAATGTTTTGTTACTGTTAAAACAGTAGTGAAATGGGAAGTCAGATTCTCAAAGCTGTTTAGTTCAGCAGTTCCCAACCTTTTCCTTCATGTGGACCACTACATGGTCATCGAAAGCTTTTGCGGACCACCACGTAAACAAGCCATTTTCAACTTTAACACAGCCTCTGGCTGATGGGAGTCCAGCTTGTTTATCAAGGGGTATTAAAAACACAGCTCGAGCTACTTTACTATGCTCACTCACAAACATTGCACACCTCCCAGTACATTTCCTGCAGTACCTCATAGACCACCAGTCAGTCATCCACAGGTTGGGAACCACTGGGTTAGTTGCCTTGTTTTCCCCTGAAGTATTAGCTGTTTTCATGGTCAAGGTGGCATATGGAGGCAGCGAGACGCCTCCCACTGCTGAATGCCATTTCAGTGTTCCTTAAGAACGGCCCTATTGATCAGCCCAATGGTCCATCTAGCCCAGTATCCTATCCGACAGTAGCCCAGGCCAGGTGCTTAAAGGGAACGAATGGAACACGTGATGATCATGTGATCCCCCATCATCCATTCCCACCTTTGGGCAAACAGAGGCTAGGGACACTTCAGAGCACCGCTTTGCACCCCTATGTCCTTGGGTCTCTCAAATATGCCTAGGAACCAGGATTTGGTACTAAAAATCTACATACTCCAAGTACAAGTCATTAGTGAAGGGGAAAAGAGGGGGGTAAGATTCAAAAGTGTTAGGTTTTTTTTACCTTACGAGAGATTTTGGTTGTAGAGAAAACACAAGGATCTCATTGCTATGAGCCTGCAAAGAGAGAATAATATCTGAAGTCTCAGGATTAAATGCATTTATAAGTTCATTCCTTAGAAAGCAGCAAAAGTTTCTCCTTTAAACAGCAAATTTTTCCTGCGGCTCTGCAGTCTGAGTCACTGCTGCAGAGAAAGGTGTTTCACAGGTGTAGGCTGCAGCTGAAGTGACATGCGGGGAGGGCAGGGGGTCTCACTATATTTACACAGCAGCACTTGAAGGTACAAAAGGTACGTGAAATTCTCAGACTTACCGCTTTCTGATGGGCAAGCAAGTTGTTGGCACAGCCACCAAAAACAATCACCTCCCCTTCGTCACTTGCACAAGCTGTATGCCACAGCCTGTAAAATGAATGAGCCACATATTTAAATACAACGGGGAAGAGTCCAACAAGCACAGAAATACCATTGCAGAGAAGTGCTGGCAGGAAAAGGTTGCAAGGTTGATGTACATGCAAGGTTGATGCACACAGACAGGTTAGTTCAGAACGCAACATCGTCTAGCAAGAAAACTGCTTCAGTGGGTAAGAGTTACCATCCCCTGTACACGAACTATCCCAATACCTACTGGATGAGAAAGCAGTAGCACAGAGCGGTTCTGACATGAACTGCACATTCAGGGCTATTGTCTGACAACTGGCCCCTGTGATGTTCGTCCTTTGAAGGGAAACTGAAGTTTCTGGTAACCCTATTTTTAGTAGTGACAGTGTCTGAAGGTGGAGAGTCTCTTCATTGTACCAAGGCAGTATCAGAGGCGTCCAGCCTTTGTGGGCTGAAGAAATGTTACAATAAGATTATCTGTACAATGAGACAAGGTGGGCACTTGTAACGACCCCCACCCTCCACACTCACAGTCCCTCCGCTCGCTAAGTCGGGTTAGCATTGAATCTTCTTAGTTGCATTATGCACTTAAGTCAAATTTCAGGATATTTATCAAACATCTGAAAAAGCTATTTACATTAACAGTATTTAAACCAGGTTTCTGAACCACACAGGAAGATCAGCTGTGAGAAAGGTGCTTGCCATGGGACAGGTTAGTTTTAGCAGACTGACAGAACTCTGCACAGCGAGGAGAGTACTTTTCTGTCCCATGCTGCCTTTTCTAAAAAGTGAGCATTAAGTTAGCCAGCTACAGTACAGCGAGTGCCGAACACCACACAAGAGTTCCCACCGTGGATCCAACCAGTGGCCCATTCAGGGTGGTACTAACCACAGCCGCAAGCCATAAGAAGCAGGTTACTTATAACTCCATCTGTTGGCTGGTTTACACACACAGAAACACTAAGGTTTATTTAATCTGTGACTGCTTTGTCTAATCCTTGACTCTGCCTCAGCTGCAATTTCTAGCAATGCGTTCCACAGACCACTTATGCAAGAAGTATTTCCTTTTCTTACTTGATTACCCTTCAATTCTATTCAGTAGCCCCTTGTTTTTAGTACAGGAAAGAGTGAGAATATGCACTCTGCCTTCTCTATCCTGGTATCTTATGTATTTATCAGTCCAATCATTTCGCATGGAAGTCTTTCCATGCCTTTAATTATTCAGCCACCCTCTCTGAGGTCCCTCTATTATAGCTTGAGACTGGGTGACCCGCACTTAGCAGGATTCCAAGAGAAGATGACTTACTGTGATGTTGCAATGTTTTCCAGCCCACTTTTATGCATCCAGCATTGTTAGGTTTATGACTTCTGCCACGCAGAAGACACTGGTCTCTGTTTAGACCAGTCCATGCAGCAAAGTACCGTGAGACAGAACCACTTGCAGCCAGAATAATCAAAGCTTTGCAATTCCCCATATGGCCCGAGAAGCAGTTTTAAACGAACATGGTGGTAGCAGATGCCACGCAGGGATTTCCAATCTGGCATGTTTAGAACTCCACAGGCAGTAAAGTCGACCTTGAACCTTGGGGACCACCTGTGAAATGGGTGTTCTAGGTAGTTCTCTGCCACTGTGTTGGCTATTAGTTAAGCAGGTACATAATATGGGTTTGAGTTCCAAACATAAGCTGCAGAGAGAGATGCTGGAATCCGTATCAGCATACAGACCTATAGCTACCTTAATCCTGCACCTTCCTAAATTCTCAGGGTGGGATACAAGCAGATAATCTGATACATCTAGGTGCAGTTTCAGTGAAAAGTGACCTGAGTCCTTTGTGCCATATCAACACTCCAGGTGCACATACACCTTACCTCGGTTTTTCAGAATAATTATGCTCAAACTGTTTCCACTCGTTCTTACTGATACAATAAATCCAAGCATCACCTATAAAACACAAAGATATGTTAACTGTTGCCAGAACAAGCATGTTGTGACAACGTAAGAATACAGTATTTAAGCTTGTGTGTGTCTAATGTTTTAAGACTGAAATTTTCAACTTCCAGCTGTCTGAGAACTTGTTCTCAATGGTGGTTTTCTGTAGCTAGAACAGAATACAGAGGGGCAGGAGGGAAACCTTTGCTTTTGTTCACAATGAATTTTATCATCAAGATTAGATGCACTTTTACAGAGGCTTATGGAAACTTCATAAATAGCAATATTACACCCTATGAAATGACATCTAGTTTTCCTATTTAAGCTATTTGCTGCAGGGAAAAGCATTCCATCATTCAGAAGGAATTTAAAATGACGAGACATTTATCTCTTCATCTCATAAATGGAGCGTTGTAAAGAAGATTATATGCCTAAAGAAATGTGTGCAATATATCATTTGCCTTGGTGACTGGTGGCCTTATTAGCGCATATGAAAAAAGCCCAAATAAGAACTTCCATGTCCATGGGAAAAGGCCTCCTGTACATGCAGGACTATGGAGTGGGAGCCAGAGAAGAGGCGGCTACGATTAGTAAATCATGTTCAATGTGGCTGTATTTTTCTTTTTCCACAAAGCCACTCAACACACCCAGCTCCGAACAAGACGTAATAGTTACAGTTTTTGAAGTGTTTGTATAGTTTTAGATTTCATTCCTAAATGAAAGTTTTGCTACTGCTAGTGGGAGGGGAGGAATAAAATACTGTTACGTATCGAATTACACATGAGTAAATGCTGCTTTTTTAAGTCACAGGAAATTAAGCATTGCAGAATGCTACTTTTCACCTGCAGGGGGGCACAATGGAGAGTCAATGGCTAGGACCCTCAGGACACCTGGGTACAATTCCCAGCTCAGCCACTGGTTTGCTGGGTGACCTCAAGCAAGTCACTTCACCCGTTCCTGCATTTCCCCACCTGTATAATGGAGACAGTGATCCTGCCCTTCGCAAAGCACTTTTGAGTTCTCTGGGTGGAAAGCGCTAGGCACTCCCAAGCCACTGTCGTGAAGAGTTTACAGTAAGACAGACCCTCGAGAATACAATTGTTTAAAATTTGCAGTGTAACATTTCCTTGGAATTACTTACTCAGTGGCTGCTTATCAGTGGTAAACCCTCCGAAGAGAAATAGGTGATCTGATGAGACTGGAGTTAAAGAATGCCAAGACCGGCCTACTGGGCAAAGGCCTTGTGTGATTCTGCATTGAAACAAAAAAGCACCCCACATTACAGACCAGCTAAAATCAACCCATATTTTTCACATATTAAATCCTTACAGTGTAGTGCAGGGATTCTCAACCTTTTCAGGGTCACGACATGGGTGGGAGGGATCCCAGCCACGCAACACACTAAGGCTCCCCCGCTCGCACTACTTTCAGCCGTGGGTTCAAGAGGCACCCCACCACCAAAAGAAAACTGCTGGCCAAGGCGGTTTTGGCCAGGGAGAGAGCCATGGCCACCATGAGAAAGCACCCACACCCACAGCATTTTTGATGAGGGCAGCTTTTTTCCTGCTAGCCCTTTAAGGCTGGCAGTTTTAAAGTGCCAGCAGGAAAAAAAGCCTGCTCCCCCCAGGCCACGCAGCACATAAACACTGCCAAAGGCATTGGGGGTGGGGGCTGCTTTTTTCTCCTGGCTCTTTAAAGCTCCTAGAGCAGCAATTCTGAGAGCCACCTTTGGCCAAGGACCAGCAACAGCTCCTGGACGATGGCCCGGCTCATTTCTCAAGGGTTACAGGACAGGCTTCCTGCAGCCAGACTAATCCAGTGAAGACAATTGTCTCAAATAGTGGTTGTCTGGGGGCAGGAGTTTAGCTCAGAGAGCCAATGAACCACCGTACTGGAACGTGACGGTGCAGCCCTGCCTCACTGAAAGCAATGTGTTTGATGGTAAATATTTAAGTTCTGTTAGAATGATTAGCAGGTGAGAAAGCATATCCACAAATACAATTACGTATTGCCTTTAAATAAAACGCAAGACTCAAGAGCTTTGATACCTACATTTCATTCCACTCCCATGTGTCCAAATTAAGATAATAAAGATCATTCATTCTAGAGTCCTAAAATAAAATAGATAAAAGCTGAATGAAATATTCACTTTAGAGATTCAGCAGCAACATTGTAAAACTGTTCTGACACTTACTCGGTATCTGCCTCCGAACACATAGCCTCTGTTCCCAACTGTGGCACAGGCATGGGCAGCTCGGGGTGAGGGGGATTTGCCCTGCGGTAAGAAAATATTAAAATCAGATGGAAGGCTTGTTTGATAGTTATTCAGACAACGGTACTGATCAGAGGCTGGAAAAAGAAAGAAATCTGGTCAGAGCTCTTTAATAGCTCCATAATTACACAGGTGTTACATTTAAGATGAAATCAAATACCCTTTTTCCCAGAAATTCATGATTAGCTAAGGGGGCAGAAAGGCTAGATTAAAAGTCTGATTTCAGGTGACCAGCAACAGGTGGGGACAGGAGAGAAAGTGGGGTTGGAGTCCTCAGAGTGTATGAGAGATTCAAGTTTTACAAGTTTTTAGTGGGAGGGGACTTGAGAATCCATCCAAGAGAGAACAGAAAGGCTAAAAATTAAACAAAAAAACTACACACATCAAACCCTTAGGAATATCAAGTCTGGCTGTGCTGGAGGACTTAAACGATGTATACAAGGAACTCTCTCAGACCTTAACTGATGTGGGAAAGCAATGAATACTTTTCTTACTTGAAAACTTTTGTCTTAACTATCTGAATAAAATGTTGCTTCCCATCTCAATTGTATTTTACTTCCTTGGGATCCATGGCACCAAAACCCTATTAGTTTGCCCCAGAACCATTCAGATAGCTTTAAGTCTCCAGTGTGTGGCCCTACAGCATGAAGGCATTTTTCTTTACTTTGCTCCTCCATTCAGCCACCATGTGAATTGAGGATTGCCAAACTCAAAGCTAAAGTGAGTGAGGTACGGTCTTTTATTGGACCAACTGCTACTGGGGAAAGAGACAAGCTTTCAGCAACAGAAATTGGTCCAGTAACAAGATACATTCCAGAGCGGTAGCCGTGTTAGTCTGTGCACAGCACAAACAACAGAAGTCCTGTGGCACCTTAAAGACTAACAACTTTCTTAGAAGAAATCTGTTAGTCTCTAAAGTGCCACAGATTTTTCGTTTTTTCAACAAGATAGTATCTCATCCACCTTGTCTTGCGAATATCATGGGACCAACAGGACCACAACAACACTGCAATTTAGTGAGGTGGAGAGTACGCTAATAAAATTTATGGGTGACACTTAGCTGGGAGGGGTTTTAGAACTTGGTAGGACGGAATTAGAATTCAAAACAACCTTGACACAGCAGAGAACTGGACTGAGTTAAAAAAGATGAAATTCAATAAAGATAAGTGCAAAGTGCTGCACTTAGAAAGGAAGAGCTCAAACGCACAACTGCAATACGATAACTGGCTATGTGGTAGTACTGCATACCAGAATCTGGGGGCTATAGGGGATTACAAACTGAATCAGTCAACAGTGTGACGCACTTCCTAGAAAGAGTGATGCTGTTCGCGTTGTATTACAGGAAGTAACTGAGCTTTCCCACTCAATAATGGTGAGGCCTCAGCTGGAAAGCTGTGTCCACTTCTGGGACCACACGTTAGGAAAGATGTGGATAAGCTGAAGAGAGTCCAGAGGAGAGCAACCAAGTTGACTGAAGGTTTAGGAAGATGAGGTTACTTACTTTGTGGTCCCTAGTGGTACTTCACGTGTGGGTGCTCAGGTGCACCATGTGCTTGAGTCTGGAAGATTCCCCCCACCAGCATCTGTTGACCTGCACATGTGCAATGTCTCCTCATGCTCCTAACAGTGTGTGTAAGAGTCAACGCCACTCCAGTGCACCCTTTTCGTACAACGCAATCACGTCCAAATCAGAGGTGGGTGGGAATACAGATGGCGGGGAAGGTCACAGCTGGACAGATAAAGGTACCTTGGCTGTCCATCTGGGCTCCTGTGTGGCAGAGGAGAAGTGGGTGGAGCGATATCCTAGGATTTCTCTGCATCAGATGACAGGGCCATTGGAAATAGTACGATTGTTGGTACCGGAGGGCCCTGGTCCAATGGATAGGGAAGGGGGCCTCACTTGCAGCAGGAGCAGGTTCATCCTCAGGTGTGGCGACATCCCAAATAATGGACGGGGACAGGCATGGGAAGAGTGGAGACTGTGGGCATGGCAGGAATTTCTCTGGGGTGCCCGCAGACACTGGAGGGACCCGGATCAGCAGTCGGCTGGCCAGTCAGCATGTCCGCAGTGGGGCACCGATGGAGCATCTGGAGCCAGGGTTCGTAGACAGGCGCCTTAAGTGTCTTGGTGCTGAGGTCACCTTTGGTTTGCACATCTTCTTTGCCTTACCCTGCCCAGCCAGGCTGGCTTAGTGGGAGCCACATGACGTCTCTTCTGGAGACGGTCTAATACTATACTACTCTAATCTCAAGCAAGCCATGAAAATGATGAAACACTATTACACGAGTGTAGAGACAATGCTCAAAGTAAGAGCGAAGGAGGAAGAGGGGTTCCAGCTTGGGCCATGCAGCGATAAGAGGGATCTGTTCAGTGGCATCAACCTGCACCATCGTGATACCCTCAGGCAGGAGCATGAGGAGACTTACTGTGCATGTGTGGGTCAGAGGACACTGCTGGAGGGAAACTTCCACACCCAGGTGCATGGCTTGCGAGCGCACCCACGCACACACAAGGGCCATCGCTCTACGAAAAACCTGATCTACAAGAAAAGGTTAAATAAACTGCGCAAGTTTAACCTTGAGGAGACACAGTGTGAACCTGACAGTGATCCAATATGTTAAGAGTTGTTATAAAAAGGACAGTGATCAATTAATTGTTCTCCAAATCCACTGAAGGTAGGACAAAAAGTAATGGGCTTAATCTACAGAAAGAGAAATTTAGATTAGATTTAGGTAAAACTTCCTAAATACAAGGGTAGTTCAGCACTGCAGTAGGTAACCCAGGGCAATGCAGAATCCCCATCACTGGAGTTTAAGAACAGGTTGGATAAACCCCCCCAGAGCTGGTCCATGAATACCCAATCCTGTGTCAGTTCCGGGGGCTGGGCATGATGATCACCCAAAGTCCCTTCCATTCCTACATTTCCAGGTTACCAGGATTTCACTGATGGGAAAACTGACAGAGAGAAAACTAACTGTACAGTCAGTGTCAGCAACTACACCTAACTCCCAGACCCACACCTTACCCACCATTCCTGGCTTTGCACTGCTCTGCAGATCAGCACTAAATGACATGATCCAAAAAGGGAAAGAGGGATGACACTTGCTTGGAACATTGCAAAGGCTGTGCTATTTTTCCATGGCAGACGAATGCTGAGAGTGCATTAGATCACTCCAGCTGTCCAAAATGGAAGCAGGGTATTGCCATCCTGATCAGAATCATGGCCCATCCATTCCTGTATTCTGCCTGACAGTGGCCAGCGCCAGTACTGGAGAAAAGTCCAAAGAACTTCCTAATCTCTAGAAGTACAGGGCTGGCTTAAGACCTGCAGTATGCAGCACTAAAGGGCTCCAGAAAACTGCCCCCCTCAGGTGGGAGGCTGGGCTGACTTGGACACAAGGTCATAGGGATGCAGTATGCTTGTGGCAGGGGGAAAGAGAGATTCAGGGCACCGGCTGGGTCTGCACACACTTCTTACTAAGGAAGAAAAGGTTACTATCCTTCTGTAGCTATGGTTCTTTGAGATGTGTTGCTCATGCCCACTCCAATATAGGTGTGTGCCTGCTCCGAGCATGTTACCACCAAGTTTTCCCTTCAGCTGGGTCGGCCCTGATGCCCACTGGAGTTACAGCCTCATAGCACTGATATAAAGGGCCCTGCTGAATTGCTGTCCCCTCAGTTCTTTCTTGCCAGCTAACTCCAACAGAGAGGCAGGAATGGAGGTGGGAAAGGGGATTGGCATGGATGTGAACAACAACAGTTCTGGAAACTTAATAACCTTTTAAAGAAACGGTGAACAGTGCCAAGAATTTCTCACTGGCACATCTTTCTTCAGCACTGAGGATGTATGACAGTGCTGCGGATTTTTAAATGTAATCTGAGCCTCTGGTCACAGTGCCAGAGACGGGGAACAATGTCAGATGCCCCAAAGTGTAACCAGCGTGCTCCTTACCAAGGCTGAAGTACTCACTGCCGAGTGGTGCCTCCACAATAGATCAGAGTCAGTGTGGAGTCTGACTTCCCTACAAATTCTGCACCCCACCCGCATGGGAGCTACTTGATGCAGCGGAATGGGGTCATGCACAGGCTTGTGACAAGACGCACAAGGTTTAAAAGCCGAAGACTGAGGCATGCCTGTGTTAGACAGAATAATCCACCTAGTGGGGTTCACTAACTCTTAATCAACTATTAATAACAAACAAATATTAAATTCAATCGACTATGTACAATAAGACAGAAAAGACCACTGAGGAGTACTTGCAGAAGCAAGAACAAGTCATAGTTCCAGCAACCGTCATGGGTGGTAAGAAGGAACCGAGGGGATGGCGGGTCAGCAGGGCCCTATTTATCAGTGCTATGAAAGCACAACTCCAGGGGGCACTAGGGCAGATCTGACAGATACCAGAGGGAAACATTTTCTGCCAGTGGTGGTGGGGAACACACCCCTACATTGGAGTGGTGGATGGGATGTGAGAAGCACCTGAAGAACAACAATAATTGCACAATACCACACCTTCACCATAATATCAGGGGATGACAGACTAAAGCTAGAGCAAAATGTGAGGCAGGACCATACAAGTAAACACTTAATATGACGGGAGGACATAGGGAGGGAGGACAGGAAACAAGGGAAAGACAGGCAGGACTGCCAATAAAATCAATACTGAAGTTAGAGGATCACAATAGAGGTGGCATTTCAAGAGAAGTCAACTGCTCAAAGCCACTGCTGGAGCCCCTGTGAAGAGCAGCCACTTGATCTGTAGGTCCCCTGCCCATCTTAATGAGAATCATTACAAAAATACTAAAAAAAAAAAAAAAAAAAAATCGATCACATAGGTCTAGCAAGTGATGATACTTCGCACAGTATTGCTATTCACTGACACTAGAAGGGGTGTGAAGAAAATTGTAGAAAAAGCAGCCATTTCTTCTGAAGTTTTATTTTCCACTCACTGTCAAAATTCTTTTAAAAATTACCGTGGTTATGGGTTGGCTCCAAGTAAAGGTTTCAGAGTCCAAAACATGTACATGATCATTCCATCCTCTAGGCTGAGTTGAGTTCTTTAGAAAAATGGATGAAAAAACAATTACATTTCCATTTTAATGAACATTTTATGCACTACCATAAGAGTAATTTTCAACAGAAAACATTCTGAGCTGAAGAAAGGAGGTTACTTACCCAAAAAGAAGTTTCATCAAATTCAAAAGTTCCTAGTGGCTTCCCTTCAGGAGAATAACCATAACCTCCAAAAAATATTAGCCTGTTCAACAGAAATTACATCAAAATTAATGCTCAATAAAGGCTTTTTACATGTAACAGATGGGAAAAGCCAATATGCTTCCTTGACTTGGTTACCAAGGTACAAGTAAGGTATTTCTTATTTTCAGACATATTTAGATTGAGCACTTTTTAAATGTTAATTTAGGATCCAACCTTTAGGCAGGGATTCAATACCTAAGATCCACAGTTTTGTTCAGCTTAGACACATTATACCAACAAGAATGACAATCTTATTAAAAAACAAGTCACAAAGACAGCATTGAAAATCTTTTGTTTGTGCTTGCTTACTTATTTTTATAAACCCAAACGCCAAGTTTGTCCTTCGATGATGGGGGAACTCCTTGACATTCTACTCTGACCCATTGCAATACTTTGTCCTTAGAGCTAGAGTGCAACATATAGAACTGCAAGAAAATAAAAGGAAGAGTTTTTTAGCCTACATAGTTAGCGTTAAGTCTGAAGACCAAGAAATGTTTCAATGTATTAGTTCTTTGATTAGCATAAAAGTTAGCTGACAACACCCAGATGTAGGTCCTTAATGCTGTTCTATACCTATGAAAGGGGTACTTGCACTGAAATTAGTTTACTCGCATGCCATAGTGAAAAGCAGTCGTACTCTCCCAAGCTCCAGCCATTTGAGTGTAAAATAGTTCACCCACCAGAAATTTTATAATATGATCATTTCTTTTCTTAAACACAGAGCTGTGTAGAGTGACAGCTGATGTTCAATTTAACTTGTCATTATGCTAACTGTGAAGTCTAACGCTGACATGAATATGAAGCCACATCTAAGCTAGTCTGCATCATCACTTCATATTTTAAGCGTATCTTTTTCAAGTGAAAGATTCTCCAAGCATGGATGGAAGGAAGTAAGAGACAACCATTTCACTGAACTACCAAAGACCAGCTCACATCATCGCCATTTTTATCCAGGTAGAAGCTTAAGATTTCAGTGGATTTCTGAAGCTCCCAGCCTTCAAAATTAAATAGGCTCAAAGGCTAGTTAGTTCAAACTAACTAATTCGAACGAATTTAGTTAGTTCGAATTAGTTAATTCGAACTAAGAAAAGTTAGTTCGAACTAAGCAAGTGCCATTCATGGCACTTGCTTAGTTCGAATTAGTGATCTCCATTCATTTCAATGGCCGGTTAGTTCGAACTAAGAAATTAGTTCGAATTAACATGGCCACATTGGCTAATTTGAACTAGTTAGTTCGAATTAACCCTTTAGTTCGAATACCCTATTCGAACTTATTAGTTCGAATTAAGGAAGCCCTTAATTCGAACTAACTAAAGCCTAGTGTAGCCATGGCTTTAGTTAGTTCGAATTAAGCCTCCTTAATTCAAACTAACTTGCCAGTGTAGACATAGCCAAAGAAACTATATAATATGACTGCAAGGTGAATTTGGCCAGAATACAAGAACTAACATCTCTTATTTTGCAGTAAGTACAACTACAACTGGAGAGAAGGATGCTTTTACAGCATTGCAATCAACACACTCAGTCGTTCTGAACTACCCAGGGCTGAACCAGACCCATTCCCAAAACCACTATCAGTTGATAGAGATACAGAGAAACTGAACCGGTGTAGAAGTCCCTGTGTCAGCCATCTGGATGAAGAGCTCAGAGTGGTAAAACTACTGTTGTAAGATGTTGCTTCCCTGGAAAGCATAAAAAGAACATTTGTCTGGATTACTTCCAATTTGAGGAACTGAAATTCCTTTCTCTGTTCCAAGTAATGAACATACAGACAGACAGCAGATGAAGGTATCTTGTAGGAGAGGATGTGAAGGACCTAATTACCTGTTACACGTTCATCATTCCCAGTCATTCACATGACAATATCAAGATTTTGTTAACACTGTCCAGCAGATATACTATGTCTGTTCAGAAGGAAGAGCTTTTGTAGTTTATGATATATTTTCATGCTTTGGATGAATTTTAGTGTACTTAGAAGTCAGTCTTTCCTTTAATACAAAACGGGGCTACAAATATTGCCTGCTGGAACCTCTTTAATAGAAAGGGTATAATTCATCTTCAGACTACTGACCTTGTTCGTATTGCCATGTGCGTGATGCCCTCCAAATAAGTACAATACTTTGTCTACACACACGGCACAACTTCCTGACATGGAAGGCGGAACATCCCCTTCGGTTTTTTTTTTATTCCTGGAAAGACATACAAAAGCATTTAAAAACTGATAAAAAGGAAAAGATTATTTTGTCTGAAGCAGAAACATTACATCTGATTGGCTGAATTATTAACTACATCAGGTGTTTCTGGGATATTCAGGACTTTAGTGTTGAGTCATTCAAATCTTTCTGATAACACAGGCCTTGACAAATCAATGTTTCTGGTCACCTGGCAACCAGTTTTAGTAGCTTGTCGCCTAGCTCCACTGCAGAAATATAATGGAGGACTGCCTTCTGGCGACCAAAAGTAAAATAGTTGGTGTCTAGCTGTGAGCCAATTTTGTCCATCCCTGTGGTAACAGCACTTTGAAAACCTTGAAAAATCTTCCTTTTACTAAGATGTATTTTTGGGAGATTCTCTATGCCCACTTCAGCGGCCTGAGGACCCACCCCTTCTTTCCCCCTTTTTGAAATAGAGATTCTCAGGCACAGAGGATATTTCCTTAAAAAGCACATCTCGGTAAAAGGAAGGTTTTTTAATGCTTTCAAAGTGCTGTAACCACAAGGAGGCATTTCCACACACAAGGCTCCATATGGACCACAAGGACAGCAACTGCCAAGTAAGACTAAACAGGACTCCCTTCAGATCTCGTTAATTCTGCTCCTTAAAGAGTAGAGCAGAATAAGTGCCTAGATGTCTAGAGAGGTGAAGCAACACAATCCCCACCACCAACAGCAGGGATGCAGGTTCTGAAAAACTTCCAGGGCTTTCTGTTGGTCTAGAAGGCAAAAAGAATATATGCAGCTGAACAGATGTTTTTAATTTTAAAAATGATATTGTACCTTCACAGCATGAAGAAGAAAATATTATATGAACACAGGTGTATTTTACTAGTTTACTGCTGTAGTCTGTTGGAAATGTATACGATCTATGGAAACCATATTCAATATTGGGGGTCTCAAACATTCCACGTATCTGTCACACAGTAAAAAAGAAATTGTCTTGGGAACCACCTCCTGGCCCATTTAGGGTTGTGACATCTCTGTGGCAACAAGAGCAATTGCTTACACAGAAAAATAAGATTAAGAAAAAACAATGTTTAAATGTTGTGGTTTGCAGGGTGGATAAAAATCTGATTTTTTTAAAATCTAAAAAGTCAGTTTCAATTAAATATGGATTTCTAAAAAATACATATATTTAAAATTAAATTATGAAACTATGTTAAGACTTAAATGATTATTAAAATAATTTCAATTAAACACAAATATTTAATGTACATATTTGCTGCCAAGTTTTAAAGACGGTCAAATCACTGAACTGGTGAAAGCCATTGGCTAAATTCCTTGGACTAGTCTGTTGTAGAGCTAACCCAACTTTTGATAGCACTGACCTCTCATGCACATGCAGAGAAAGTATTTTCTTCATTTTACTTTATTCAACTACTAATTGAACTTTCTGTTAAGAAACCAATTGGGAGTTGAGGTGGGGGGGGGTGAGAAGGGGGAAATCAAGAAATCTTGTTTTTCACTTCCTCTTTAAGAATAAAAACAAGGAATCAGGGGATAAGATCTATTAGTTCTAAAATCATGAAGGACATGTGACCTCAGTTTAATTCACTAACTACAGTTATGTTTTTGTTTAATAATTTTGAATGCAAAACATGTTTTGATGTATTTTTTTTTCTTACTTTTCCAGCACATTTAGGATAGTTTTATGTTAAAAGGCTGCTTTTGTGCATTTTTAAATTTAATTTACATTGCCGTCTAAGTAGAGCTTAACATAAATCAGAAGTTTAAAAAATCATCCAACTCTAATTGAATAAGAAATGTATCACTTTCTAATACAAAAACGGTAAAATTTAAGAATTTAGAGAA
Organism: Pelusios castaneus; assembly: GCA_007922175.1. Classification (NCBI taxonomy): domain Eukaryota; kingdom Metazoa; phylum Chordata; order Testudines; family Pelomedusidae; genus Pelusios; species Pelusios castaneus. The sequence goes on from ML685781.1 coordinate 18,244,344, forward strand.
ATACGTTGAACTGAAAAACTGCTCAAATAAATGTATATGAATATAGTGCATCTTCCTGGTTAGCAAAAAGAACTATCATACAGCATACAGGCTGTGTTTACTAGGAAACCTAATCAATCTTTCTTTAGAAAAAATAACTAAAAAGGCACAAAACCAAAACATGGTTAAAAATAAAAATTTCCATGATTTAAACCATGATTTAAATTGCTTATTATTTAAATCAAAGCACCATGGAAGTTTGGCATCTGTAAACGAGAAGAGGAAGTGTCACCTTTCCTAGCCAGTTTTCTGCAGGTCACCAGCAATTGTATCAGTATGATTTATAGATCAGTTTGAAAACCTCTTTTTACTTTAAGCCAGTGTTTGTATTTTAAAGTCATTCGGGTACTGTACCATCTTCCAGTTTCCATGCTGTAGATCCATATTTCATCTTTAGGCAGATAGAAGTCATAAAATCCCCTAACTTCAGCATTCTGCAGAGAAAGAAGAGAAGAGAAAAGGCACTGTCCACAACATCAAATATCAAGCTAAGTGTTTTCAGACCTGCCCTTCCCCTCCCCTGAAACAATTCAAACTATTTTTTAAATGTTTATGGAACATAAGACAGCATCAGGAGTCAGAGGAAAGATGAATAATGGTGACACCAGTGCTGGTTGCACTCTAGTGTGCACTCACTTGTGTAACAACCCTGAGAGCATTTACACAGCCACAAATTTAAGCAGTTTCATGGCTACTTTAGCTTGTGTTATTTGATATTTTACAAGGGTCACACCACTTCCAATGCGTTATCTTAGTCCCCAGGGTATTTTTGATATCATTTTACAAGGGTCACACCATTTCTAACCTCTTCCGTGTTATCTTAAGAGTATCATTGAGTACTTGGCATGTCAAACTTTTCCTGAGTCGCTGAACTATGTCTGCAAACACTCGCTGAAGGATCTCAGCTGGGACAGCGGCCAAGGACAGAGGTCTGGGTGGGCGCGGAGGGCAGCTCTCAGCTGGGACAGCGGCCAGGGGCAGGGGTCTGGGTGGGCGCGGAGGGCAGCTCTCAGCTGGGACAGCGGCCAGGGGCAGGGGTCTGGGTGGGCGCGGAGGGCAGCTCTCAGCTGGGACAGCGGCCAAGGGCTGAGGTCTGGGTGGGCGCGGAAGGCAGCTCTCAGCTGGGACAGCGGCCAGGGGCAGAGGTCTGTGTGGGCGCGGAGGGCAGCTCTCAGCTGGGACAGCGGCCAGGGGCAGA
>ML685781.1:18245680-18310557 GCA_007922175.1 Pelusios castaneus
GGGCAGGGGTCTGGGTGGGCGCGGAGGGCAGCTATAAGCTGGGACAGTGGCCAGGGGCAGGGGTCTGGGTGGGTGCGGAGGGCAGCTCTGAGCTGGGACAGCGGGCAGGGGTCTGGGTGGGCACGGAGGGCAGCTTTGAGCTGGGACAGCGGGCAGGGGTCTGGGTGGGCGCGGAGGGCAGCTCTCAGCTGGGACAGCGGCCAGGGGTCTGGGTGGGCGCGGAGGGCAGCTCTCAGCTGGGACAGGGGCAGGGGTCTGGGTGGGCGCGGAGGACAGCTCTCAGCTGGGACAGGGGCAGGGGTCTGGGTGGGCGCGGAGGGCAGCTCTCAGCTGGGACAGGGGCAGGGGTCTGGGTGGGCGCGGAGGACAGCTCTCAGCTGGGACAGCGGCCAGGGGTCAGGGGTCTGGGTGGGCGCGGAGGGCAGCTGTGTGGTCAGGTGAGGCCCGAGAGGTACCTTGTAGCCGCCCCACACAAACATGCAGTGCCCGTCGGTGACAGCGACGTGCCCGCTGCGCTCCGCGGGGCAGCTGTTCTCCGGCGGCTGGAAGCTGTCCTCGGCGGCGGCTGGGAGCTCCTCGTCGGCCTGCAGCTCCTCGTTCTCATCGGCCATGTCGAGCCGGCTGGAGACAGAGGGGGACGGGGCAGTCAGTGGGGAGAGGCCGGCGCTGCCCGCGGGGAGGGCCGGGCGGGGGCGGCTGGGGCCCAGTCCCGGCAGCCAGGGCTGGCCAGGCACCCGCCCCGCGGGCCGATGCGGAGCTCGCTGAGGGGCCCCCGCGGACACCCCGCAGGCGGCGGTCGGGAGCTGGAAGGGCCGCGCCGCCCCCGGCCTGACTTACCTCAGGGCAGCCTCGACTCCGCCGCTGTCAACATCCGGCGCGCGCGGCCCGCTTCCGCTCCCGGCAGCCTCCGCGGCTCCGCCCCCAGCGCGCACGCGCCTCCCTCAAGCCGAGAGGGGCGGGGCGAGGCGGGGACAGACAGGTGTCGGCCCCGCCCTCGCACGCGCCCGCTGCGGTGGAACTTGGGGACTGAGGGATTCAGGCTGGGCTGGGCTGGGCCTTGGCGCGCCCCATAGGGTGGGGGCTGGTTCCACCCTGCCCCACTGTGCTAGGTGCTGTACAAACGGCGGGCTGCGGGGCTCCTGTCTCCTTTTCAGGCAGCAGCAGCCCCAGGAAATGTCCCGGAGCAGCCAAGGTCTGGGCTTTCCCCCTGTGGGGGTGGGTGGGGAGCCTTAGGGCAGCACAGCAGAGCTCAGGATGCTCTAGTTTGGGAGCTGCAGGGGTGGGAGGAGGTGCCTGTAGGGGCTGCTGATGAGACGGGAGACAGTGCCAGGGTGGAAGGAGGCCAGTGGGACTGGCAGGTGGGTGGTAAGATGTGGATGTCCCATTTTTTTGCACCACACAGATGGCAACCCGGATGCAAACACAGAACAGCAATATTTTCCCTGTCCCAAGATTACAATCTTAAATTATTCACTGCCTCTTCTCTGTCCCATACTCCACACTGGCCTGGACTTCATGGTGATGGGAGTCACATGCTGACATTTAAGGATACTTAATGTAGGCCCTGATCCCGCACCTCACTCTGTTCAGACACTCGTGTCCACAAGTAGGCCATTGGCTTCAGTGGGGTTCCATACAAGAGTAGGTCTATCCCACAGAGTCATTAGCAGGACTGGGGCCCTGCATGGTCTATTCTGAGTGATACAAAGATACCTGCACCCGTGGCAGTGCTCAGTTCAAAGGGGAAGAAAGAGCCCTGGGAATCAAGACAATTATTTTTTATTTAATATACTGAATAATCTATGTGGACAGCAATAGAAGCAACTGATATTTCTAGAGAAACTTCAAAGAAAGGCTGGAGTGAAGCCATATGACACATCAAGAGATGATAATGGAGGTGTGAATCTACAAACAAGTAGTTCATGATGCAATGAAATCCCTGAAGACCACACAGGAAGTTACCATCTGCTCTCAGGAAGAAGCCTCTAGAATCATAACCAACCAGAAGAAACAGAAAATTGCCCAAAAGCCACATCAAGCAAAGGGCACATCTTCCTTTGCACATACAGAGGGTGGTTTCTTTGAGCAGCTGGACTCCTGGGGAAGGAAAAAAGTGAATGATCAGAAGGCTCTGAGGGACTTGTGGAAAAGTCAAATTCCACCATCATTTAAGGTTCTGTTGGATGGTACTAGGAAGCTTGTTTGATTCTGATGGCATCTACTGTCTCATATCTTTTGGCTGATTGTTGGCAGATCATGTCACACATGTCTACTGATCTCTCTGGACAAGGTTTTGGGAAAAGAGATGAATGCCTAAGTGCCTACATCTCAGTCTTCCAGGGAGTTGGACATCACTGTGATACTGAATAAACTAAATGGAGCAGTAAAAGAACAGGAAGATTACTCACTTAGGGCAGTAACTGAAGTTCTTTGAGATGTGTCCCCCTGTGGATGCTCTACTAGGTGTTTGTCGTGTCTTCACGTCTGAATTGGAGATTTCCACAACAGTATCCAGTCAGGTCACACATGCACAATCCATGCCACGCCACTGTTGGTGCCCAGAGTGTTACACACGTGACCCAAGGCCCTCTGTTCCTTCTTTTCCATGGAGCATTATCAATCAACTCCATAGTAGAGTGCAGGTAGGAAAGTAGTGGAGCACCCACAGGGACACATCTCGAAGAACCTGTTACTGCCCAAGTTGAGTAACCTTCCTTTCTTCATCTAGTGATGTCCCTGTGGGTGCTCCACTCTGGATGCCTATGAAGCAGTGCCCTGCATTTGGAAGGAGGGTTACTTTTGAGTTGGTGCCGTCAATAGATGAAAGAACTGAGGCTCCCACAACCATGTCAGATCTAGCCATTTGGTCAACTGCATATATTGTGCATTGACACAGTTTTAAGGAATTCTGCTATTGTGCAATGCCCCAGTGGAATGAGTTCTCACTCCTTGTGGGGGTGATATATTGTGTAGTTTTCAAGGTATTAGTATACACTCCTTAACCATTTAGATAGTCTTTGGCTAAATATAAGGATATTCTTAGATCCAGGGGCTCTAGAGGCTGAAACCTCTAAGAGCCCTGTGTGATCCAGCCCCTGCCACCCCAGCACAGCGCCAGTGGGGTTGGGGGGAGGGGAGGGCTACTGGTTGCTGCCAGTGTTGTGGGGGCTGGGGCCCTGGTGGCTCCACAGTGCTCTCGCCTCTCCCCCCGTCCCAGGCTGGCTGGTCTGCCTCAGAGGGCAGGGCAGGCCGGTATGTGTTCACTCCAGAGCTGGGGACAGCTGGTGCATCGTGCAGCCTCTGGCACGGCCTTACAAGGCTGCATCGGAGGCCACATCACATGCCAGCCAGCCCGGCCCCAGGGAAAGACAAGCTGGCCCCAGGGTCCCCCCAGTGCCAGCCTCCCTGCAGGCTGCCATGGTGGGGGGCCCGGACCCCAAGGCCCCTTAAGTTGGCCTACTTGGATCATTCCACTATAGAGACAAATAATCTTGACGTCAGCCTAAAAACTTTCATTCTGTCTAGATAAAAAGCTAGAGCCCGTCTGACATCAAGCATGTGAAGAGGGAGCTCTGAGTATTTTTATGAGGTTTGGGGTGAAAAGTGGGCAAATGAACTGGTTGGTTATTGTGGAATGGAAAATTAATCTTTGTTATGAACCTGGGATGTGGTTGTAGTGTTACTTTGTCTCTGTGGAACATTGTGAATGGGGGGAGTGGGGGAAGGGACATCCATGAGTACTCCAATCTCACCTAGTCGTCTGGTGGACTCATAGACTTTAAGGTCAGAAGGGACCAGTACGATCATCTAGTCTGACCTCCTGCAAAATGCAGGCCTCAAGACCTCACCCACCCACTCCAGCAATAGGCCACCAACCTATGACTGAGTTATTTACCTCCTACTTTAAGATACAGAGACTTCACCGGTAGGTGAACCATGCCCTGTGCTACAGAGGAAGGTGAAAAACCTCCAGATCCCAGGCCAATCAGCCCTGGGGGGAAATTCCTTCCCAACCCCAAATATGGCGATCAGTTAAACCCTGAGCACATGGGCAAGTCTCAACAGCCAGTTATCCAAGAAACAATACTCTGTAATAACTCAGAACCTACCCCATGTACCTCTTGGGCGACTTGTAAATCCACCACCCGTAGCCAAATATCAGTCAATTTCCAAAAGAGGCTAATCATACCATCCCCTCCATAAATTTATCAAGCTCAGTTTTGAAAGCAGTTATGGTTTTTGCTCCCACAACTCCCCTTGGAAGGCTATTCCAGACCTTTACTCCTCTAATGGTTAGAAACCTGCATCTAATTTCAAGCCTAAATTTCTTGATGGACAGTTTATAACCATTTGTTCTGGTGTCCACATTGGTGCTGTACTCAAATAATTCCTCTCCCTCCCTGATATTAATCCCTCTGCTAGTGGTTCAAATGGTTGCTTAGTGACAGTATGCAGAACTAAGTTTAAATCACATGGTGTTGCAGGTGGTCATATATCTGGGTCTATATTATGTAAGTGGATAATGAAACATTTTATCAGTTGGTGAGTAAATATTGTTTTGTCACCCATTCTGAAGTAAAAGGTTGCAATCGCAGCCAGATGTACTTTAATCGAGCTGTGTGACAGACCCAACTGCTTTAGCTAAAGGATATAGTCCAGAATAAGTGGGATTGAAGTGGATACAGGTGATATGTTTTTAGTTCACACCATTTTGTAAATCTACTCCACTTTTGCAGGTAAGTTTGTATTGTAATTTTCCTGCTGTTTAACAGTATGCTTTTGACTTGTTCCCAGCAGGTTTGCTCTTGGCGCTGGAATCATGCACAAAAGAATAAATAGACTCAATCAGACATCAAGAATAGTAACATTCAAAAAGCAATAGGGGAACATTTCAGTCTACCTGGACATTCTGTAACAAATGTGTTAGTTGCAAAGTTCTTCAGCAAAAAACTTCAAAAACAAACTGCAAAGTGAAACTGCAGAGTTGGAATTCATATACAAACTAGACACCTTCACAATGGGTCTGAATAGGGATTTGGAATGGCTAACTCATTACAAAAGGTAATTTCCCCATTATTAACGTTCTCATCTTCTCAAATACTGCTGTTATAGGGCCTATTCTCTGTATCCATTTCATGCATCTGATGAGGTGGCATTGTGCCCACAAAAGCTCATGTGATAAATACATTTGTCAGGCTTTAAAGTGCCATAGGACTCCGTGTTTGTTTACTAAAAAGATAGAATTCTAATCTTATTCCTAAAACTAACTTTTATACATATATGGCAACAGCATCACTACCGGTCTTATTGACACTAAAGGAGGGAAAATATGAGAAAACAAAGACCGTAGCTGCAACGATAAATGACGCTGGCAGCAGGAAGGAACTTGGGTGTTGCAGACAGTGCAGCCCTTGATAGCTGCATGAAGTGGTGTGAGACACCAGAGGGCGTCCATGCTGCCCCAAAGGGCATTGCTAAAGGGTAAAACTCCAACAGCTGTGTAGGAAGTGCACACACACTTGCAGTGGAATGGACATGTTCAATCACTTGAAGAATTAGCAAAGCTTTAGACAGAATTCAGGTGTAGGGGAATAAGTAGGAAAGCTTTAGACAGAAGTCAGGGTGGAGGGAAATTGTGAAATGCTGGTACAATAAAATCAAAATATGGGACACACTGATGTCAATGGGAGTGCAAGGATCCTTACGTTCTAAAATATTCTGCTTTTAGAAATTAAATATTATAGATAGTACTTTATCAAAGTGTTCTACAGCCACATATTTTAACAGAAACATGTTACTTCTGATAGAATTTCAAAATATTTTGCACTGTGATCGTAATTGACTTACACTATAGTCTGTCAAAAATTCACATTTTTATTCTATTTTGTAACAGTAAACAAAGAAATTGCTGCAGATATTCTGAAACATTAATGAAAACATAACTTGGTGCTAAAGGCACTTTTGAAAATACCTGTAACTGAATCTGAACACAGTTTTCATTAAAAAAAAAATACTGGTATTTTACCTCTTTTTGATACTAACAACTTCTTTGCATAAGAACATTTCCCCAAGGGCAATAACAAAATTGCATGTATTATGATAATTAACACAAATTTTGCACTGCTGCATAGAATCTGAAATTAACCATTTTGTCTTCTCATGCTAAAAATTCTCCAGGAACATTCCTATAAAGTGCACTTGCTCTGCTGTTAAATGTCCCAGATACAGCGAACATTACACTGTTTTTAAATGTTGATAGCAGCATATGTGCAATAAGAAAACTAAAGAAAACAGATTAAGAATTACATCATGTCACAAAATGTTTTGATCCTATTTCCTTTGTAAATCAACAAGCAAAATTCTCCTCACATCTGTACAGTAGGAATAGTACTTCAGTATTCCTCTATGCATGTAGCTCTCTCACTGTCATTTGTGAGTTCTGCACCTAGGGGGCAAGTCCCTAAACGGGACTTGAGTATCATTGTGGGGCTCTGAGGTCAAATTGTCCCTAGTATAATTAATGCAGATACTTATTCCAAAAACTGCCTCTTAAAGATTTATAATTAATTCCAAAACGGTATTATCTACCCTTAACCCTAACTCCTATCTGAGAAAACTGTAATTCCATATGTGAAAGAACCAATTTTAAAAGAACTTTCAAAATTGCTAAACTCCAGTTATAAAAGCTGAGGATGGAGATGGATCCTGGAGGTGATGTCTTCAAATTTGATCAGATCAGTCTAAACAATTCTTTTAAGTCCGGATCCTTCAAAGACTCATATATGTTCATAACGTTAGACGTGTGTAATCCCTCTGACTTCAATAGGAGAACTTGTGCTTGAAGTTACGCATGCACGTGAGTCTTTGCAGGTCGAGGCCAAACCAATTTTCAGTAATTAATATATACATTGTGATAGGATGCATTTTAATTGCCCCTTGTTTTGCTGGATAAGAGCTGCAAATCCAGCTATACATTAAGAAGTGGAAGCAGTGGGTGCTTTACTTTAGAAAGTTCTGTTCGGTTCTAGTTTAGTAAGTTGAACTATTTCCTTGTGTAGAGAAATCCGTTTTAACATAAAGAACACATACCTGGACAATTTACACTCCCACTTCTTCAGATTTTTTTTCACTAATATCAGATGTCTCTTCAGTTGAAGCAAGTAGGCAAATATGGCTCAACTGTGATACACAGCCATAATAGATTTTCTTCTAAGATATACATTCACTATAAAATTCCCCTTTCTTAATTACAAATGGTAAAAACTAATCAGAATAGGTCTACATTCAAATAGCCGGTATACATAAAATGTTAAATAGTGGCTCCCAACTAACTAAATACCTGAAACAGATAGGAAAACAGTAATTCTACATAAACAAACACAAAGTGTGAACCAAAATTAAATATAAGCTTTACATATTCAAAATTAAATATATATATAAAATCTATTTTGAAAAAATTCATTGATTAGAGTATTACAGTAAAACAATGTCATGAACTGCATTTCAGCGTTCACATATAAAATGATTTAAACTTAATACCTTTTTTACTTTTAAAATTCCATAGTTAGCCAGCTTGTTGATTCTTCTGCTTTTGTCTAGGATGGTTCCCTCACATGTATCAACAATCAAGCTTTCATATGGGCTGTTAAATTAAATAAACCAAACAACAGGATTTACAATGATGCTATATCAAACTAATTTTGTCTTTATCAGCAAGTGCTGATGTGACAAAACTGAAATTAAGATCTTGAAGAGAGATTTTTATGCATCTGAAAAAGTTCCATGTCTTTTGTTACTTTCAAAAGAACATTTCTTATGAACTCAATCACCAAGACCATAAGAACAGAAACTAACCTCTGCAACCTCAAGTGGTGTTATTACAATATACAGAATATTTAGTTTTAACTCTTTTTTTATATATCAGGGAACAAAACAGATTTCTTTGTAAAAACTCAGCCTAACAACTGCCTTATGTGTACTGCTAGTAAAGAGTCATTGACAAAAATCTTTGCTGTACACTATAAACACATCTCATGGTCAATATCTTTATTGTCCTTGTTCAGATGACAGTCATTTGTGCTTGTCCTTCGGTTTCAGCTTTTTTTTCTTGCCGATGGTTAGCTGCAGCCCAAAAGGTTACTTTTTTCAACACCTGTGGCAAAATTTTGGATGGTAACCAAGATATCTGATTCTTTAAAAGGCTGGCATTTTTACCAATGCAGTCAAGGCACAATCTGAAAAATATGTCATAATTAATTAAAGTTTTATAACCCAACGATGAAACACATGAAACACCAAACAAGCTTTCACAATAACGGTTACATTTATCCATTCCATAATAATACCAATGCTTTAAAACTGTTTTGAAACATGTTTACACAGCATATTTATACTATTAAGTAAATTAATCATTTTGTTTCTTACCTATAAATCTGTATGAGAATAATTCAAAATGCCTTGTGTTAAAAAACTATTTATTTATAAAAATAGTTCTATAATTGTCTGTGCTAGACATTCTGTGCCACTGTAGAATCTAAACTCACCTGAAAAGCGAGTAGGGCTGAGTTTGAAAAATCAATAAATCACTGCAATGACCCTAATGAAGAAGAACAGCAACAATCAGGAGTAGGACCAAGATCAATTGTTAATTTAAATGTTACCCCAGGAACACCTTAATATTTCTTTCAGTGGGATAAAATGGATTACCACAACTATAAGAGAGGGTTGCTCACCTTGTGCAGTAACTGAGATTCTTCAATTTGTGTGTCTGTGTGGGTGTGTCACATTAGGTTGGAGATTTTTGCTAGCAGTGCTTGCCTGGGTCGTGCATGTGCCATGGCTGTCTCATGGTGTCCTTTTCAGCACGCACGTGACCTGAACTCCTCAGTCCCATCTCTGCTGTGAAGTCCAAGGATGTGACTCCAAAGTAGAGGGGAGGAGGGTGTAGTGGAGAATGCATAGGGACCCACATCTCGAAGAACTTCAGTTACTGCACAAGGTGAGTAACCCCTTCTTCTTCGAGTAGTGTCCCTGTAAGTGCTCACATTAGGTGACTCTCAAACAGTACTCTTAGTTGGTTGGAGGGACTTTGGAGTTGACGGGTTCTATGGAGGAGAGTACTGAAAGACTGATTGTAGCATCTGCCCTTGATGCTCGGTCAATTGCATAATGTTTCACAAAAGTATGGGTAGAGGTCCAGGGAACTGCCTTGCGGATTTTAATAATCGGTACGTTCTTTAGAAAGGCTGTGGAGGTAGATACAGCTCTCATGGAATGTGTTTTGATCTGTTGTGGTGGTGGAATGCCAGATTGTTTATTATAGCATTGCATGGATACAGCCGGAGAGCCACTTCAAAAGCCTTTGTGTAGATACATCTATCTGTGATGGTTACAAAGAGTTTAGGAGATAATCTAAATGATTTAGTCCTCTTAAAATAAAAAGCTAATGCACCTCTCATATACAGAGTGTGGAGGAGTGCATCCTGTGCAATAATGCGTGGTTTTGGATAACAAGTAGGTAAATGGATAGGTTGATTCAGGTGGAATGATGGTGAGACCTTAGGGATAAACTTGGAATGAGACCTCCAAGTTACTTTACCTTTATGAAAGATTGTGGAGGGTAGATGTGCGGTAAGAGCTCTGAATTCGCCCGCATGTCTTGCTGATGTTATGGCAACCAGGAAAGCTACCTTCCTGGACATATGTGTGAGGGTTAAAGTTGCAAGTGGCTCAAATGGCAGTTTAGTGATTGTTCTTAGAATAAGGTTAAGATCCCAGGGTGGAGCAGGGGAACAGAATTCTGGGTATAGGTTTTTCATCCCAGTCATAAAGTTTTACAATTGTTTGTGTAAAAACAGTGTTGTCATCTATATGGTTGTGGAAGACTACAATAGAAGCTAGCTGTACTTTTATGGAACTAATTGATAGTCCTGTTTCTTTTAGGTTAAGAAGGTATTTGAATATGGCTGGGATTGATGTAGATGGTGAAGAAATCTTCCTTTTGTAGGCACCAAGAAATAAATCTGCCCCACTTCTGAAGGTAGGTCCTTTTCATGGACGGTTTTCTGCCCTTTAATAGTACCTATTTTATTGGTTCTGAACACTGTAGTTCTGCTTGTCAGAACCACATAGGAACCAGACTGTTAGGCATAATTTGCCTGAGTCTGGGTGAACAATGTGTCCTCTACGTTGGTACAGAAGATCCCCTTATAGCGTGAGAAGAATAGATGTTTGGGGTGACATCTGTGTCCACTAGGTGAACAACAGCTGTCTGGGCCATGCTGGAGCTATTCTTATGGTAGTAGCTCTGTTCTGTTATATCTTGAGTAGGTTTTGTTTATCAGAGGGATTGGTGGGAAGGCATAAAGGAGGCCTGTGCTCCAGATAAGGAGAAAAGTGTCTCATTTTGATCCTTTGACTATGCCTGCTCTTGAGGTTGCACATTTGTGATTGTAGGATGTTGCAAACACATCTGGAGTAGGATAACCGTTTTGTTGGAAAATGTTTTCCAGGAGACTGGAAAATGTCCTGCTGAGGAACTCTGCTGTTGTGTTTTGGATTCCAGGTAACTATGCTGCTGAGATTGCGATTGTGGCTTATAGACTAGTTCCATAATTATATGGTTGTACATGGTGTTTGTGGCTCTCGATATTGGGGGAGGTTGTGCAGACCCTCAACCAGACACTCAAAATTCAGTCTTGGGGGGAGTAGCCTGAGATTTTGAATGCTGCTGATTGGGTTGTCTGCAGTGTTGTAGTTGCTGTCTGTTGCGTGGTGGGTCCTGCCTTCTGTATTGTGGATGGTACTGATATCTGGAATTGTAGGGCTGGTATCTATATGATTTTCTTTTCGTGGTAAGTGTGTAAATCTTGCGTGTATGGAGAGTGGCACGAAAGTCCTTCATAGTGTACATAATTTCATCAGTTTTCTTCACAAAAAAAGCTTCTTTTTATCAAAAGGAAGGTCTTTGATTGTCACCTGTAGCTGCTTGGGCAGATCAGCTGAATGCAGATACGAAGATCTCTGCATGAGTACGGCAGTTGCGACACTTTGAGCCACGGTGTCGGCCACCTCAAAGGAGTTCTGTCCTAGCAATCAATTGTCCTTCCTTTACAATGGACTGGAATTCTTCTTTTTTGTTTTCTGGCATATGTTCAATAAATTCTGATAATTTGATGTAGTAGTTGTGGTCACACTTTGCTAATAGTGGCACATAGTTCCCCACTCTTAATTGTAGGGTTGAGGAGGTCTATACCTCTCTGCCCAACAAATCTAATCTTTTATCCTCTTTGTCATGAGGTGTGGATCTATTATGTTGTTGTTTGCCTCTGTGGTTGGCTGCTTCCACAATCAAGGAGTTAAGTGGTGGATGAATAAACAGATATTCTAAGTCCTTTCTGGGAACACATTATTTTTTGTCAGCCCTCTTACAGGTGGGAGGGATTGTGGCGGGTGTCTGCCAGATATTATTGGCAGATTCTAATAAAGCATTACCTACGGGAAGTGTAATTCTTGATGATGATGATGATGATGATGAAGAAGAAGATCATGACGATGATTGCAGAATGCTTAAAAGTTTATGTTACAGATTTACTACTTCCTACATTGGTATCTCCAGGTTCTCTGCTACTGTTTTAAAAAGGTCCTGGAATTGTTTAAAATCATCTCCCCTCATAGGGGGCAGGGGAATAATGGCTTCATCTGGCAATGACAAAGATTAAGGGAAGGGTGATGTTGTATTCTGCTGCATACACTCTTCAGTGCCCTCAATTTTCACAGGTATTGAAGCTAATTTATGAGGTCACCTGGTTCTGTGTGTCCCTGGGAAGTGGATGGTCTGCTGAATTGGGCAGAGTAGGAGGACCACTTATTCCATCTGGGGGCCAATGTGTTTGATAAGATTCAGGTGAGCCAATTCATGGGGGTCCAAACCATGGATAAGGTTGGATGTTAGGATGGTGATGTCTTTTGTGTTCCTGGATCCTGGGGTAAGGCAGTTGTAGAGAAAAAGTGGCCTCTTCACCCTCGTCGTCATCCTCACTTAAAAAGGATATAAGTGAAATAGGACCCTCTCACGAGAACTGGGCTGGAGATATAATGATGCCATATAATGGAGAAATGGGGAAGAATGTTAAAAACTCCTCCTGTGGTTCTTGGTGTTTGTGTTTTTCTCTGCACTTGCTCAGAGCTGGTGCTGTATCTGATGCTGGTACCAGTGGATACTGTGCCAGGAGCAGGTTAGTGCTGGATGCTGGTGCGAGGTAACTTTTGGTGCTGATGGCGCTAACAGCATGGCAGGCACTATTGGTGCTGTGATTTGAGGGTTGGCTGTTGTTAGTGCTGTGTTCATGGTTGGCACCAAGGCCTGTATTGGTCATGGTATAGTGCCAGTTTTTGCCATTTTACAGACTATTAGCTTTGACAATACCATAGTCAAATGGGGTTGTACCAGTTTTTCCTTTTGCTCTGTGCTGGAGTTAGAAAGCTGTTGAATAACTGTGCCACATAGTGTACCTGAGGAACCAGCAGACTCTTTGGTACAAATTCATTTGGTAGTTATGGTGGATGTTCTCCTCTTCTTTTGAGTGATGTCAAGAGGAGTCAGGTGTCTTTTTCTTCTGGTATTAACTTGAGAGACTGTTTTTTCTTGTTCAGGATCTGAGACATTTCCATTGACAGTAGTTTGAGCTGCAGGTCTCTGTCACATCTCGCTTTGAAACTCAAGTTTTTATATTCCAAAGGGGTAGCCGTGTTAGTCTATTGTAGAAAGACAACAGAGTCCTGTGGCACTTTTAAAGACTAACAGATTTATTTATCGCATGAGCTTTCATGGGAGAAAATCCCACTTCGTCAGATGCTTTGAAGATAGGAAAGTTACAGAGTGGGAGGAAATTAAATGCAGGGGAGTGTATGACATAGCATCAGGTCAGGCTGTAACAGCAAATCAAAATAGGTGTTAGGATTCAAAACACTGGGGAACAGCACATAGAGGAGGGGGAGGTCAAATCACTTGTTGTAATGCGAGAAAAATCCATAGCCCCTGTTTAACCCCAAGACAACTGAGTCAAATTTGCATATAAATTCGAGTTCTGCAGTCTCTCTTTGTTGTCTTGGGGTTAAACTGGGACTATGGATTTTTCTCGCATTACAACAAGTGGAGGATGATGCAGAAAAGGCTGAAGTACTCAATGCTTTTTTTACTTCAGTCTTCACAGGGAGGGCCAGCTCCCAGGCTACTACATGGGGTAACGCGGACTGGAGAGAAGAGTGGCCCTCGGTGATGGAAAGTCAGGTTAGGGAACACTTAATGAAATTGGAAGTGCACAAGTCCATGGGGCCGGATGAACTGCATCCGAGGGTGCTGAGGGAGTTGGGGGAAGTGATTGCAGAGCCGCTGGCCATTATCTTTGAGAACTCGTGGCGAACGGGGGTGGTCCCGGAGGATTGGAAAAAGGCAAATATAGTACCTATCTTTAAGAAAGGGAAAAAGGAGGATCCGGGGAACTACAGACCGGTCAGCCTCACCTCAATCCCTGGGAAAATCATGGAGCAGGTCCTCAAGGAATCCATCCTGAAACACTTGGAGGAAAATAGAGTGATCAGGAACAGTCAACATGGATTCACCAAGGGCAAATCGTGCCTGACCAACCTGATTTCCTTCTATGATGAGATGACTGGATTTGTGGATGCGGGAAGAGCCGTTGACGTGATATACCTTGACTTTAGCAAGGCTTTTGATACGGTTTCCCACAACATTCTCGTTGGCAAGTTAAGGAAGTATGGGTTGGATGAGTGGACCGTAAGGTGGATCGAAAACTGGTTAGATCAACGGGCTCAGCGGGTAGGAATCAATGGCTCGATGTCTGGTTGGCAACCGGTAACGAGTGGAGTGCCCCAGGGGTCGGTCCTGGGGCCGGTTCTATTCAACATCTTCATTAATGATCTTGATGATGGAATAGACTGCGTGCTTAGTAAGTTTGCGGATGACACCAAGTTGGGGGGAATGGTAGATACTCTGGAGGGCAGGGACAGGATCCAGAGAGACTTGGACAAATTGGAACAGTGGGCCGAAAGAAACCTCATGAGGTTCAACAAAGACAAGTGCAAAGTCCTGCACTTAGGACGGAAAAATCCCATGCACTGCTACAGGCTGGGGACCGATCAGCTAAGTAGCAGCGCTGTAGAAAAGGACCTGGGAGTTATGGTGGACGGGAAGATGAATATGAGCCAACAGTGTGCCCTTGTTGCCAAAAAGGCCAACGGCATATTAGGCTGCATCAGTAGGAGTATTGCCAGCAGATCGAGGGATGTGATAATTCCCCTCTATTCGACACTGGTCAGGCCGCATCTGGAGTACTGTGTCCAGTTTTGGGCTCCCCACTACAGAAAGGATGTGGACAAATTAGAAAGAGTCCAGCGGAGGGCAACAAAAATGATTAGGGGGCTGGGGCACATGACTTATGAGGAGAGACTGAAGGAACTAGGCTTATTTAGTCTAGAGAAGAGAAGACTGAGGGGAGATTTGATAGCAACCTTCAACTACTTGAAGGGTTGCTCCAAAGAGGAGGGAGCTAGGCTGTTCTCGAGGGTAACAGAGGACAGAACAAGGAGCAATGGTTTCAAATTACAGCTGGGGAGGTCAAGGTTGGATATTAGGAAAAACTTTCTCACGAGGAGGGTGGTGAAGCATTGGAATGGGCTATCTAGGGAGGTGGTAGAATCTTCATCTTTGGAGATTTTTAAGGCTCGGTTAGACAAAACTCTGGCTGGGATAATTTAGGGGGAGTGGTCCTGCTTTTTAGCAGGGGGTTGGACTAGATGACCTCGTGAGGTCCCTTCCAACCCTATTATTCTATGATTCTATGATTCTAAGTGATTTGACCTCCCGCACCTCTATGTGCTGTTCCCCAGTGTTTTGAATCCTAACACCTATTTTGATTTGCTGTTACAGCCTCACCTGATGCTATGTCATACACTCCCCTGCATTTAATTTCCTCCCACTCTGTAACTTTCCTATCTTCAAAGCGTCTGACGAAGTGGGATTTTCTCCCATGAAAGCTCATGCGATAAATAAATCTGTTAGTCTTTAAAAGTGCCACAGGACTCTGAAGTTTTTATAGTGAGAGCATTTTTGTGTTATGTGTCCCACTCCGAGGCACTTAATATATATAGCAGGGGTCGGCAACCCCCAGCACATGTGCCAAAACTGGCACGCAGTGCCATGGCTGCTCCCCCACTGGCCCCATCCCCCAGCAGGGTCCAGGACCACAAGAGCTATGCATGTGCCATGGCTCCTATGCCCTGCTGGCCCCGCTCCCCAGCTGGGGAGCGGGGCTAGCAGGGGCAGGAGCTGCTCATGGGGGCAGGGTCAGCAGGGAAAAGGCACTGCCACGCTTGGCAATTCCTGGCACCTGCTGGCCCCACCCCCGGCACCTGCTGAGAGTGCAGGGGGCTGGGCTGGCACAGGAGCTGGCAAAGGTTGCCATCCTCTGATATATAGAGTGGCCATCAAATGTGGGTTTTGCATTTTTGCATGAGTTGCATCTTTTGAAACTAGGTGAACCTGGCATGTCACCAACTTGGTGAGGGGGGAACACTATATTAAGATAAGTCTTGAGAGATTTTTTTTTAATATTAAGGAAGAACAAGTTAAACTATTAGAGAAAAACTGAGAAGATTAACTATCTATCTACAAAACACAATTTGTAACTGGATTTCAACAAGCTGTGAAAAACTGCTAGGAACTCTGGCTTTGACTGCGGACAGTTGAGAAGGAAGTGAGGTTGGATTGTGTGCATGCCGAAAAGAGTGCCAAAGGCACTTTGAAACAGCCACGGCGCAAGCACAAACCAGAAGAACATAGCTAGCAAAAATCTCCAATTGTTGATGCAAGGATGCGCTGACATCTAATGTGGAGCACCCACAGAGACATTAGTCAAGAAGAATTAAAATTTAGATTAACAATTATGTTATAAAGATTAAAAATAGTTAACCACATACTTCTGAACTTCCACTTTCATGCCCACTGAAGCAGGACTTTGGAGACACATAATCTCTTCAAGTTTCCCTGTCAGCAACACTGTAGAGCCACATCTTTATAGCATCAAGTGCCCTTCCGAATCCCTTATTTTGAACCTGTGACCCTCACATCCCTTCCTGTTATTTCATTTGTTGTCCCCCGTTCTCAGTTGGTGCTGGGCCTAGTGCCTCTTCCCCTTAGGCTGGGGGAGAGGTTTTAGCAGTGGGCGGGCTTGCGCCCGCCCACTTCCCAGCTTTCCAAATAGGATCAAGTGCCTCTGTGAACTGCTTAATGGGCTGGAAGATGGCTTGTTGAATTGAAGAGATGTGAAAAACTGAGAAGGGATTTAAATAAGAAGCAGATCCTGGTGGCATCGTCATAGCCCTGGACAACAGTCATGTCAGAATATGTCTTCTACTAATGATCAATGGAGTACCTGCCCTCTGGCACATTCAGGGACCCTTCCCTGGTTCCTGGACAGCAGAAGAGCCCTAATGGCCTTCAAGCCCAACATGAGGCAGGCCTTCTAGGGGGAGAGAAGTTTAGGAGTTGTGGGGATAGTTTATATTTTAAAATGGTAGGTAGAAAGGTATTTGGGAATAGTCAGTAGAATAGAGAGAAAACAATTACAATAAATAATACACAAATAATGGGAGTTATGGTTTAATAGCAAATATTTAAAATGGTAATTGAAAAGTAAAATTTAAAATAGTTTCAATGAGTTTAGAACGTTCAAGGTTTACACATTCTTAGCTTATGTAACTAGATGATATTACTACTTTTACCATAGTCCTTCTTCCCCTCTTACTGTTTATTACACTTACGTATGGAGTCTTGACTTTTTTTTTAAGTTAAGATAAGCAGACACTCACACGTGTCCTTAACTATTCAGATTACTTCAATGGGACTACTCACAGGAGTAAGTTATATACACAAATACATGCCCTGTGTGGTGTGGAACTCAGCTCTGCAGATGCCCCTATAAAACAGCATAAGGAATGGGTGATCTGTAGCTAGAAGATCCTCTAGAGTCTGTTCCACAGAGGAGTTGCTGAAGCAGGCTTAGCAGAATGGATCTTTGCATTTGGAGGGTTTGGGTATGGAATGTACCTCTCTGACTTTTCTCCTGCATAGTATCCCAATACTTGAGCACAGTGCAGTGCTCTCGATATTGGCCATACTATGCATTAAGACATAAACGTTAACACACTATATAGTAATACCAAATAATACATGATTGATGATGAATTAAGTTCACGTAGGAATCAAAACTTTGAGAATCACATCCTCATATAGTGGAAATCAAGATTGCGCCACTCAAGAGAGGACTCACAAGAATGATTAAAGGATTTGAAAACATGCCTTATAGTGATAGACTTAAGGAGTTCAATCTATTTAGCTTAGTGAAGAGAAAGTTAAGGGGTGACTTGATTTACAGTCTATCAAATATTTGTCTCCCATCTCGGTATTTATTAAGGGCTCTTTAATTTATTGGGAAAAAGGATATATATGGTCCAGTGGCTGGAAGTTTAAGCTAGACAAATTCAGATTGGAAATAATGGTGAGAGTAATTGTCCATTGGAATAATTTACCAAAAGTCTTGGTGGAGTCTTCATCCCTGACAATTTTTAAATGAATAATAGATATTTTTCTAAAAGATCTGCTCTATGAATTTTTTCAGAGAAGTTATGGCCTGTGCTACCCAGCAGGTCAGACTAGATGATCACATCTAGGGCTATGTCTACACTTGAAAAGTTAAGTCGATTTAACAAAAGTTGACTTAACTTTTCAAGTGTATACATAGCCCCTTTTTGACCTTATTAAGTCAATTTAACACTTTAAGTCGATGTAATAAAGTGGATTTAGGCACTAATCTCCGTCCACACTGTCTTAAGTCGACCTAATAAGGTCGTTAAGCGTTAAGTTGACCTAAATTGAGGTCTGACCTTGACTTAACTTTTCCTTAAGTCGACTTAAGGAAATGCTTACATTGACTTAAGGAAAGTCCAGTGTGGACGCGGAGTAGTTTAAGTTGACTTAAGCCTCCTTAAATCGACTTAATTTGTAAGTGTAGACGCACCCTTGGAATCTAAGTCAATGACGCTACACTGATTTATACCAACTGAAGGTCCTGATTTTCATGCATTCAAAATCTCAGCAATAAAGCTGAATTAATATTTTTAATTAAATTATAAATTTTAATTACAAGATTAAGACTTCATTATTAAATTTACTGACTGTGTCCAAGAAATGCAAGTCATCTTTGCTCCCACCAAAGATCATCACTTCTCCTTCTGTGCCAAGACAGGCTGTGTGCCACAATCTACAAACAAATTTATAAATATAATTAATAACTTAATAATAATGGTTTACTTGTATATTATCAGCAAAACAAATCTAAATTAGCTCATTTAAAATGTTTTAATATAGGATTCAGGAAAGCAGGACCTATACCTTGAATGACTATAAACTCATTCATATATATTATTCTTCCCTCATTTCTTATATCTTAAAGGACTCATTTGAAAAGAAACTTGAATAATTACATGATAAACTTAGTTAAATGGAGGAGTCAATTTTATAAATGCTATGAATGCATTACTTATGAACAGACATACTGAATTTTTACTGTTCTTACACTACTTACCAACAGGCATATTACGATTTTATTAAACTCTTATTGTATAAAAAATATTTCAGGAGGCTTCAACACTCAGGAACCATATCTGGAAGATCTCACACACACACACACTCACATTCACACACACACACTATAATATATATATTTTACAAAACGCTACAGTGGAAAACTCAAATATAAATTATTTTGGTAAATATTTACATCTAATAAGTATTTTATAACAGTCTTCCACTCTTATTTTTTAATTAACAAATACTAACAAATTGAGATTATGAGCTTTTTTGTGCGGACTCTTATTCCTGAACTTTAGGATTGAGTCTCAGAACACAGGTTCTTCTGTGCCAGTTCCCATACACCCTTTTCCCGCCTCCAATTCATGCAGCTCACTTTCCGATTGTGACAATTTCCATACTCACACTCAGCAGGAGAAGTTTGTTTGAGCTATATACATAAAATGTCTGGGAAAAATAGATTCTTATAAATTTATTTCATCAGTGATTCATCTAAGTAGGTTTCACTGTACTGCATTTATTATTATTACTAGAATTAACTGACCCAAATTCTGCACTGCCTTGCGCCAACTGTAACCCCACTGAGGGACAGCATGTGGTTTAATCAATGCAGAATTTGGCCCTTATGTTATGTTTTAACTACTGAAAAAGTATGCATAAATGGAATTTTCATGCAAAACTAAATTCACTCACATTTTCTAACGTCATTCATTTCAGCAATTATTTACTGTGCTCCTTACACTAAACTGTATCCCACCTTTTCTCTTCCTCATACCTGTAGATAGATCTGTCTCTGCCTTATCTGCATTAGGAATACTCTGGCCTGGACTTGATCATCGAAGAACACTGGAAAGCCTTTCCTGCCTTGACTGTGTTGACATTCTAGCTTGAAACCTGATGTTTTTTTCTATAGACTGATAGAGTTTATGTCCTCTCACAGCTGCTCTAACTTATCACCTAAACATTCTAATAAAGCATGTTATTTACACAGTGCATAAGCTGATTAATGTAATCTTTTTACATAAACTCTCTACCTAGAATTATAGCGATGCCATAGATTATCCTTTAGTTAAACACTGGCAGTTTATAACAAACAAAACATTCGTTTAGGGAAGAAACTTGGCATGCAAAGTCTTAGCTAGGTGCAATTAAAAAAATGAAACAAAAACACTTTCTCCAGCAAGACAGACAAGGTTCTTTAAGGACTGTAAGTCACTAATCAGAGCGACAGTTCATTATTCATAACTAGAAACAGAAAAATAGTTCTTACATAAATGATTTTGGGGGACTGTCAGAAATCAAAAAGTTCTGAAGGACAATCAAAAATACATTAATGCACTTGTGCATGTGATATCTATATATTTATAGAGGAAAATATACATGTATACATGTCTTTGGCAACACATTTAAAGATCCTGTTCTCAAATTCATCCCACTGCAGAGGGCCTGCAAAAGCCTTCTGTGTTCTGAAGGCCCTGCAATAACCTTATGCATGTATGAGGAGATAGGCACAGATATGGTACTAAAAATGTGCTCTGCACCAACTCCAAATAGGTCAGCCTGTAAGGGGATTTTCAGATTGGGCCAGATTAGAAGCCAGTAGATATGTGTTAATAGGAAGTGATGCAAAGACCACTGAATTCAACAGAAAATCTTTAATTGATTTCAATGGGGTCTGCATCAGGCTCATATACATCTACTGACTAACTGCACTGCAGCTATCCAGCCTGGCTAAGTGCCCCGATTGAGGACACACATCCAGTGCTTGATTACTCTATTTGAGGCAGTACGGTCCAAGAATTACTTTATGGAAGGCAATATAGAGAGGGAACTGTGCTGGGAGTCAGAGGACAATGGCTATGTCTACACTTACTAAAATTAGTTCGAATTAGTTAGTTCAAACTAACTAATTCAAACTAATTTTAGTTAAATTTCAAAGGGGTAGCCGTGTTAGTCTATTGTAGAAAGACAACAGAGTCCTGTGGCACTATTAAAGACTAACAGATTTATTTATCGCATGAGCTTTCGTGGGAGAAAATCCCACTTCGCTCATGCGATAAATAAATCTGTTAGTCTTTAATAGTGCCACAGGACTCTGTTGTAATTTTAGTTAGTTCGAATTAACTTAATTTGAACTAGAAAAAATTAGTTCAAATTAGCGATCTCCATTGATTTCAATGGGCCAGTTAGTTCGAACTAAGAAATTAATTCGAACTAACATGGCCACATTGGTTAATTCGAACTAACTAGTCAAATTAACCCTTACTTCTAATACCCTATTCGAAGTTATTAGTTCGAATTAAGGAAACCCTTAATTCAAACTAATTAAAGCCTAGTGTAGCCATGGCTTTAGTTAGTTCAAATTAAGGTTCCTTAATTCAAACTAACTTGCCAGTGTAGACATTGTCAATGGTTTTAATTTTGACTATTCTACTGACATATGCATTACCTAGGACAAGTTACTTTACTTCTCTGTGCTTCAGTTTCCTCATCAGTAAAACACGGATAAAGATACTTACCTTCCTGCATAAAGCACTTTGAGATCTACAGATGGAAAGTGCTGTCTAAAGCTAAATATGATTATTAGTACTTGGGTTTTAAGATGTTTTCCTAAATTTTAACAAAACAGATCTGGGTGTAACAATCCTACTCAGAGAGATTGAGGTAGTAAATAATTCAGAAAGAACCCTGAAAACGCCTGGTGAACATATACAATAGGTCCCTTAAAAACTGGCTATATAACACCTGCAGTAATTAAATTTACCTAGATATTTACAGTATTTTAGATTTAAGCAGAGGGAATGCTGCAAATACCCTGGTTGGTAAAAGTTTTTTTTAAAGTACCCTGATGGAGTAAGTACCCATTTTTAACAATACTCTCTGTTTAACTTACTTCCCTCAGTCAAACAGGGAAAGAATCACACATTTCCATTGTTTTTTGTTCTGTAAAACTAATTTATGTTTTTGTTGTACACAGGCTTTGAAAAAAAGGCTACTTGTGCAAATCTGAAATATGTAGATACGAGATGTCTTAACTAGGCCATTATTGGTCAAAAATTAAATCAACTAAAAAAATTACTCTTTTTAAATACAATAATTAAAATCCAACCACTGTTGCTTTGTATTAAATTAATTTAGGCAAAAAGAGTGTCATTAGTGATTTCTGTTCAGGAAAAAAACCAGAAAGAACTATTATTTTAACTTCCTTTTGAATCCTAGAAGAGTTCAACATTATTTCCATGGTTTTGTCTTGTCTAAAAATAATGAACTTTCATGGTTCATGATGTTATATATTATTAATTGCTTCTGACGTTAATTAGTAAAAGTGTTACACATTTTATTTTTACATATTTCTTACATTTGGAAGTAAAAACATTAAGTTACTTTAGTCTGCACCCCTTTCATTACAGACACCCTTTTAGTGCCAGCAAGCATTTTAAATATTAAAAATAAAGACTGCCTAATAATGAAAAAGAATAAAATTATAAAGCAAGTTGTTCCATTATATTGAGCTCATTTTATAAAATATTTTCATAAATACATTATTTTAAAGGAAGATGTTCTGATTTAATGCTTTGTTTAAATAATATTCCAAAATATTCAATAATTTCAGCAAATGCTGACTTTTTTTATACCTAGGCCTACTCTTAGGTAAGTAGGTAAGTTGTTTCCATTCATTTGTTGTGACGCTGTGAATCCAACCGTCACCTGCAAATAAGGAAAATATGCATCTTAGAATTCTTTCTTGGGGAATAATATATTACACTTTATTTTGTTTATAAAGAGCTGTACATTCTAAAATGATTAACACCAAGAGAATGGCTACCATGTTAATGAATTAAATATCATAATTTCAGAATCTTTATTATTTGAGTTCTTTAAAATATATTATACAAGTCAAATCAGACACTATTTTGAAACAGGACTACAGTCACCACATTAAAGCCTGGTATGCCTCTGGTTTATCCCTGGGAATTCCCAAATCTTAAAGTATTCCTACAGTAACCACTCCCTCCCTTTCTTCCTCCTTTCAAATTTCTTTTGCTTGTTCTCTGAGGTGTCAGGCAACTGAAAAAGTAATTAATTAAGGTGTTTATTTTACAGGATACTTCCAGGCAAGTGTGACACTGACTACAGCCATGATTTCCATAATTAATATAAAAATGATCATTTTATACCTCAATAAAAAGCAAAAGTAAAAAACAGAAAAGCAATCTTACAGTCCAAATCCATTATACAGGCAAAACTCTTTAAATGAATGGGAGTATTCCCTGAATAAGACTGTAGTATCAGGTCCAGAATTTGTCTGTGCAAATGGCATTTGCACAAGTAAATGAAATAATCAGCCATTTAACTATTTATTTTGCATATATGTACATTGTATGTGCGCACAGATTAAATACACTCAGAAGATGGGCCAAGGTCCTTTGAAAAATGTATCCCTATTTGTGAGACTTGAAGCTCCACCATTACCACCACTATGGATTGTATCAGTTATGTAGGCTGCCTTACCTAGAAAGAGAGGTCTGTAGCTGGTTCTCTCATTTTTTACTTGAAGGTTTTGTAGGTCAGATTTGAACACAAAGAGATTAATGTTACGTTTATTCACATTTATATTGTGTTGGAATTATATTTTGGTACTAGTTTTGCACGGGCAATTCATGGAGTTATTCCTGATTTAGGCCTGGTCTGCACTAGAGACTTTTGTTGACCAAAGTCAGCTTTTTGCATGAAAACATTGGTGGCGTACACACTGCAAGCACATTCCTCACCCCATCCCCAGTCTCCTAATTTTGTGACAAAAATAAAACCGCATTAACAAGAGGCACAGAGCTTTTTGTGCCAAGCTTTTAGTGACAAAGCGTCAGTGTAGACACTGTCCTTGATTCTGTCTTCACACCAGAAAGTGTCTCACAACAGCCACCCTGACCACTCTGACCATCAGTTTGAACTCCTCTGCCCTGTGGCCAGACGCTCCTTCCCCTTTAAAGTCTCAGGAATTTTTTAAATTTCATTTGCTGCTTGGTTGTTGTGCAGTGCTCACATCTCATCCTCCTAGCTGACCAGATGGCTTCACGCACCAAATGCTCTCCCCTTGGAGCACACAGGAGATTCTGCATCTGATCAGCCTTTGAAGAGGGGAGACTGTGTAGTCCCAGCTCTGCTACATCTGAAGGAACCTTGATGCATATGGTCAAATTTCTCGTTTAATTGTGGAGAAAAACTATGAACGGGAAATACTGCAGTGCCGTGCAAGAAGCAAGGAGCTGCAGTAGGGTACCAAAAGGGTTGGAAGTCAAACACACTGGCATACTGCAAATCTCCTGCACCTAGGGGCAAACACATTTGTGTGCCCCTCCCCCATGGACAGCAGTGCACCAGGCTGGCACCTGGAGACATCAACTCTTCCCAGGCCTCGCTATGCCCCTGGTCAAACCATCCCTCTGGTGCAGAGCCAAAGACCCATCACTTCTATAAGGAGTTGGAAGCCATTCTCAGCAGCAACTCCACCTCCACTGCCAGGAGACCCGTTCACACCTCCACAGTCTCACAGGCAGCGGATACCAGACTCAACCCTGATGAAGAGCTTGTGGATAAGGAGATTGAGTTGGAGAACTATGCAGAGCAGGAGACCAGGTCATTTGCTGATATGGGGAGCCAGGACCTCTTCTTGACCTTGGAAGATTTGAGCCAGCCTCCGCCCTCCAGCTCTGACATGCAGGAAGCAGGAGAGAGGAGCATGGGTGATTTTTTGAGATGCTGCTGCTTGAGTACAGCTGTCCTTTGCTTCAGTGCATTATACAGCTGGTTGAAGGGACCAAAATGCACAAGAGCACACGTGTTTGCATGTGCTTCCCATTCCTCTGGTAAGCTGGGTAGTGTGGCGAAATGTGTCAATGCACACCAGGATTTCATGGGAATACTAATGGCACAAGGTGGTGAACTGCATGGTGGGTTAGATGCCCACAATGCACTGCTCCTACTGCTGATGCTAGAGCACTAAGTGGACACACTTCGGTGACAGAGTGAGTGATGAGCTGCCTGGCACAAACACTGTAAATACAGTACTTTTTGATCATTGCTGTAACTGGTGTTGACAAAACCTTCTAGTGTAGACAAGGCCTCAGGCTGATGTGAGTGAGACTCTAGCCCTTTCTCTTTTAGATGGTAAGCTGTTTGGTGAAAGGACTATTGTTCAGCACACCTACTCATTGCAGTGTGCTATGGCCATCAACAATGCTATACAAAACAACAACAATAAGAAATGTCTGAATAAATATTCAAATAAATATTAACAAGATCTGGACCTAAACATCTTCACGATTAAATTGAATGTATATACCATCTTGCTTGGCAGTAAAATGTCTGATGGACTCCATAATCTTTTAATTACTTACTTAGAGGAACATTATCTGAACTCAGTCCACCAAATAGGAAAAGTTTATCATCTGCTATAGGAGTCAAAGTGTGCCACGATCGATCTTTCGGTTTCGCTCCACTAATATGAATGCTTGGTAAAACAAAAAATAAGAGAACAAGTTAAGAAGAATGCTTAAAATGTATTGGACTGGCAACTCATCATTTTTTAAAATAAGCAGGGACTCTGTTCTAATACACTAGAACAAACCTCAGCTACACTCAACAACACAAGTGTTCAAAACTAAAACAAGAAATTGTAACAACTGTTCTTTGGAAATAGCACTTGTGACAATGATCTTCCAGTTAAATAGCATGTTTCATCCCCAAAGATATTTTACAAATCCTAAACATTTGTATGAAACCCAGGGACTGCTCTTTTATCCACTGAATTGACTATTTAAAACACACAAGGACAGCTTTGGGATGGGAAGTAAGGAATAATGTACCCAACTGAAACTGAATAGCATATCTGAGTAGATAGGTTTCAGTTACTCAAGC
Organism: Pelusios castaneus; assembly: GCA_007922175.1. Classification (NCBI taxonomy): domain Eukaryota; kingdom Metazoa; phylum Chordata; order Testudines; family Pelomedusidae; genus Pelusios; species Pelusios castaneus. Next base: position 18,271,269 of record ML685781.1, read on the forward strand.
TAAAATTTAACCAGGATAGTGGAGTTATACTTCTCTTCCTGAGAAAAGAAATAGATCTTTAATGACTACAAGAGTAGGTTAGACGAGCACCTGTCAGGGATGGTTTAAGAGGGTACTTGGTCCTGCCATGAGTGCAGGGGATGGGACTCGATGATCTCTCATGGTCTCTTCCAGTTTCTATGATTCTTGCCTTTGCTTTTAGCGTCAAAACACCACACTTCCACAGACACAGTGCCCTCTAGCACAACTGTGGGGCACAGACTCATAGGCTGCGTCTACACTGGTAAATTAAGTTGACTTAAACTTAAGCCATTAAAGACAAAATGGTTATATTCCTTATGTCCTTAATGGCTCATCAGGTAACTCCCTGGGACCATTGTCCTGGCACATTCCTAAACATTAAGGACACAATGGTTTTAACATAAATTAAAGTATAGATATAACACCAAATTTTAACTTCTAATTGAAATAGAATTCCTAGACCATAAACTATCTAATCATCCCCAGCAAATTACTACCTTTCTATTGATACCAGACATGACACAATTCCTATGGCTTATAGCATTTATGAGATATCCATTGAAAATAATATCATAAATGCTTCCCTAAATCCAGACAGCATCACACACTGCCCACATGGCCTGCCAGGGTCCCTGTCCCCCTTTGCCCCATTGCACACAAGGGGTGCCCCCCTGCCACCGTGGACCTACTCAAGGTCCCCCAGCCCCACAAAGTCGACCTAGAGCATCCAGTGCGGACGCTCTAGGTCGACTTTGTAAGTTCCCCTTTAAGTCGACTTTAATTTTAAGTGTAGACACACTAAGTCGACTTAATTAAAGTCGACTTAAAAGTGCAAGTGTAGACATAGCCATACAGATTTCGGGAAGACAAGTGCTATCTTCTGAGCCACTTTGAATATTTGAGCTACTTTAACTACTTCCTACAACAGGCAGGTACTTCTGGGGACTCTCTCAAGAACCTGATGCTTAGCTTGCAAGCTCTGAGAGAATCAGAAGAAGATCTGTAATACTTATGGAAAAAAACACATTATTTATTTTATATTAACTGTGTTCTTTGAAATGTTGTTCTTGTGAATCAAATTCTAGATGTGCATGCACCTTGTGCATGCAAGGCTGGACTCTTTGAACAGCAGTGCCCATTGTGCTGTGCATATTCTCATACTTCTCCAGCCTAGACCACAGAAGGCAGAGAAGCCATAACCATCTCTCAGTTGCCTTGCTAATTCAGAAACCCAAGTATAGACGACTCTGAAATAGTAGGAATGGGTGGCTGGTTTTAAGATCCTCCCAGACAATTAATCTTTCAATGTGTGAAACATTGCTCTTTTCAGAGAAAAACTTTGTCTCTTCAAAAGGAAGGTCCTCCACTGAGGTTTGGACCTCATTAGGGAAACCAGATGAATGCAGCCACAAAGTCGGTTTTCATAACAATGGTTATGGAAATCCAGTGTGCTGCTGCATCAGCCCCCATCTAATGTGGACTGAAGAGACTTTTTAGCCACCATCTGGCTTTCGTTGATTATGGCATTAAATTGGTCTTTATGTGAGTCAGAGAGCTGTTTAATAAAGGCACTGAGTTTTGAATGATTCTGGTAGTTGAATTTTGCCAGCAAGGCCTGGTAATTTGCTACACAGAACTGGAAGGCAGCTGATGAATATGCCCTCCTGCTAAACAAGTCCAGGCATTTCCTGTCTCAATCATGTGAGGTGGCTTTAGATTGGTGCTGGTGGTCCCCAGAATTAACCAAATCCACTATGATGGAATTGGGAGGCAGTTGAGAAAATAGAAATTTACCTGCACATACTACTTTTTGCCTTCCTGCTTTTATGTTGATAGCATGGACACAGGGATCTTCATTATGACTTTGGCAGGTTTCAGGAGTGCCTCATTAATCAGGAGGGCCACTCTGGTAGAGATGGAACAGTGTAAAATGTCCAACTATTTGTGGAGAGGCTCAGTCACTTCCTGCAACTGTATTTGCAGAGCTTCTGCCATGCTCTGAGCTAAGGCTTGGAATGATGATTTAAAATCATCGGTTATGGATGCAGAGGTGGCATCACTGCCTTGTCTGGTGAGAATGACGAGAAATGAGCTTGTGTAGTGTGTTTTTCCTCTGTCCCAGCTTTCTCCCCCAGCTGTTCAGGGGGATTTGAAGCCTTTGAAGCCACAGCTGAAGAAGGGTGCCTCCTTGCCTGTTGGTATACTGCACTAGGGGCCTGGAGGTTTGCTGCCTCTGAGCCTGCCAAGGTTCCCAATATGGACATGTAGGGAAGGGCACTGGTGGCTGGTACCATGGTTGGCCAAACTATGGAAGCTGAGGGTCAGGTGAACAATACACCCAGTGCCCATAGTGAGATTGGGTCCCATATGGTGGGGAGACACACTCTTTTTTTTGGGGGGGGGGAGGGAACAAACCCTTTCTTCTTTTGGGGGCAGGGGGCACAGCCAGCAAAGAACAAAGGAAGTAACAAAGAAAAAAAATTCCCAGGGAACTAAAATTAGCAAAACTAAAGGGAGTTAAAGATCCATGAATGGACAACTGTGATCTCTCTCTCTAGCCAGGGTGGTTGAGAAGGAACCGAGGACAGAGTGCCCCCACATGCTGGCTGTCCTCGTGGCAGGTGGAGAGTGTTACATGCGCAGGCAGATGGGACTGCTACCAAAGTTTTCTATTCAGTAGTGTGGAGATGCAGATACACGTATAGTGATGCACCCATAGTGACACTACTCAAAGAATAGAATATATTTAATTAAACAATCAAAAAAAAAGTTGATTTGATTGGGAAATTATTTCTAACTAACTGGATAAGAAATATTGGAGAAGAAATTTCCACTAAGTCAAGGGTGTCAAACTCATTTGCTATGGTGGGTCAGATTTGACTTAAATATACTTCAAGTGGGCCGTACATACCATAAATCGAAATACTACAGTACTCTCGCAACATCGCGGAGCGCTGTGTATGTGAAACTGCACTCCACGATACCTCTTCTCTCTCTCTGTTAGGGAGAGAGCGTGGTCCCATGGAGCAGAGTCACGGGCTGAATGAAAGAAGTTTGCGGCCCGCAGTAGGTGGTAGCAGCAGACGCTGCTTGTTCTGTATCGCTGCCATGAATAGCAAGAAGCACCAAGAGCTGATTACGGCCGCTCTGCACTTAGAGGGCGATGATGGGTGCAAGACTATACAGGTGCAGGAGTGGCTCAAAGGACACTGTTGTTCAAAAATTCTAATCTTTGGCACATCAGACACAGGTGCACTTAAAGTGGGATCCACATGGATACACACTCAAAGAAGCTATATTTCCTCGCCTTTGCATGAAGTGACAGTTAGGCAACTTAGGAAGAATAGACAAAATGACCATCAAATGTCAGTTCCTATTTGTCTAAAATAGCTACATAAAAATCAATATATAAACAATGACTCCTTATGTCTAGTGGATTCTATCATATATGCTCCATTTCAAGAGTAATAATAGAAAGCAAACAAATACCTGTGTTAATTTAACAAACTTTATAAAAAAGTAAATATTTATGAAAAATTCTTTCCTTGTAAAATCTCCTCTTTGCGTGATTTAAAATTTGTTTTCTCTCTTACTAAACATTAAAACCTTTTCTCAGTCTAGACTATAAAGAAGAGCCTCATCTATATAACGTAAGCCTTATAGGGACTATAGTGCTCAAAAGACATACTGAAAGTAAAATTTCAAAGTAATCAGTGGTAATTTATGCACATCTGAAAATTAGGCAAACAAATCACTTCATGCTATGATGAAAATTTGCCTTATAGCATCAGTGGTCCTTGGAGCAGAACTGAGAACACTTTAGTGGCCAATACAAATTAAATTAAATTTAAGTAAAAACAAAACAGTTGTTAAAATAGTTTAAAAAGGCCCATTCTTTTCCCATAAAAGCTACTATAATAGCATTAAAACATACTGATAAATAGCTTCAAACTGTGTATTTATAACTAAGTGGCACATGGCCAAACTTACCTTCCAGACCAAATCCAAGTATCTAAATTCAGATAGTGCAAATCATTCATTCTAGTTTGCTAAAACAAAAACACAAACAAAAACCCCTCATAAACAGTTGTGTTAAATTAGGCATATGATAAAGTGGAACATTCCGGAGATCTTACTAGATACTATATGTTTCAGTAACGTTCTGTTAAAAGAAATGCGTAACCATGTAGCTCAGCACAACAGTCTAAAAATTCCCCAGATCAGAGGAGAGAGTTACTCACCCTGTGCAGTAACTGAAGTTCTTTGAGATGTGTCTCTCTAAGGATGCTCCACTTTCAGTGAGCTGCATCCACGTATTTGTGATCGGAAATTTTTGGTTGCAGTGCCCATTTGGACCGCATATGCACTCCTCCATCTCACATTACTTTTGGCAGCTATATAACACTATGCAGCTAAACCTCCTTTAGTTTCTTGTCCAAACTCCAAAGTAGAGGGGAGAAGGGTGGATAGTGGGGCACCTATAGATACACACATCTTGAACAACCTCAGTTACTGTATAGGATGAGGATCCCCTCTGCTTCTTCCAGCAGCGTCCCACATGGGTGCTCCACTTTGGATGACTGTAGAGCAATGCCTCTCGTTGGAAGGATGGGGCTTTAGAGATGTATTCATGAGTGATAAGACAGTCCAGCTGAAAAGAACATCCAATTTTGAGTTCTGTGCAATTGCATAGTGCTCTGTAAATTTGTGGGCTGACGCCCAACTAGCTGCTTTTCAAATCTCTGTGATTGGTACATTGTTCAGGAAGGCGATAGAGCTAGAAGTCAATCTTGTGGAGTGTGTTTGAGTTCCTGGTGGAGGGTGCAAATCATATTGACTACAGCAGAGGTGAATGTAACCAGAAATCCATTTCAAAAGCTATTTTTTAGATATGTCTGAGCCTTTTGCTCTTTCATTAATAGAAAGAAATCATTTAGATGATTTTCTTAACAGTTTAGTTCTTTCAAGATAGAATACTAGCAACCCTTCTAATGGCTTTTACTTCCATGTGATTTGGGGAAAAACAATTGGAGGTAAATAGGCTGGTTCAGGAGGAATAAGGAAGGCATTTTAGGCAGCAACATCGTATGTGGTCATAGTGTAACTTTCTTTGAAGAAACTATATGGGGGATATACCATGAGAGCCCCAATTTTGCCCACTCTTCGAGCAGATGTGATGGCTACGAAAAAGGCAGTCTTCATAGATATATGAGTGAGCAGGTCACCATGGGCTCAAATGGGGGATCAGTGAGGCACTGTAGCACCAGATTAAGGTCCAAAGGTGGAGTGGGATCTCATATTTCAGGGCAGAGGTTTCAAATACCTGTGAGGAACCATTTTGTTATAGGATGGATAAATATTGAGTGTCTGTTGATCTTGTGGCAGAAAGCCATAATGGCTGTAAGATTAACTCTAACTGAATTTGAGTACTGATTTTTTTAGTCCTAGGATATAGTCCAATACCAGTGTAAAGGGTAAGGTGATAGCCATGGCATGTCTGTTGATGTACCAAATGTGGAATCTCTTCTATTTGTCCAAGTAGACTGCATAGTCAATCTTCTACTATTTAGTAGTATCTCCTTTAGGTCTTCAGAACCAATCACCTCGATACCCTGGAAGAGCCATTACTTCAGGTGGAGGATCTCTAGATTTGGGTAGTGAGTGTGGCCTGCATCCTGAGATAGGAGATATGAAATAGGGTAAATAACAATTGGTGGGCATACTGTCATCCATAGAAGGTAAGGGAACCATGTTTGTCTGGGCCATGTTGGGGCTATCCAAAGGACTCTGTTTTCCTCCTCTTTTATTTTGCATATTACTTTGGGTATTAAGGGGACTGGTGGAAAGAGGTACAGCAGCTGCGTGTTCCATTTGATGAGGAATGCATTCCCCAGACAACAGTAATCCAGTCCTGCTCTTGAGTTTAGCTGCAGCCACTTCGTGTTCTTGGGTAGGGCAAAAAGGTCTATGTTTGGGAATCCCCAATGTCTGAATATCTTGTGTAAGATCACAGTATCTATCTCCCACTTCTGTTCCTGTAAGAATTTTGTGCTTAATGTGTCTGCTGTGGTGTTTTAATGTCCTGATAAGTAACTCCCTGAGACATTGATGTTTTGAGTGAACCAATTCCATCATTTCAGTGCTTTGGTGCACTTTGCTCCCCCTTGATGGGTTATGTAAAATATGGAGACAATTTCCAGAGGGGTAGCCATATTAGTTTGTGACAGCAAAAACCACGAGAGTCCTGTGGGACCTTAAAGACTAACAAATTTCTTCGAGCGTAAGCTTTCATGGGCTCTAGTCAAATGATGTGAATGGGCCTCATCTACCCTTACTGAACTGACTTTGCTAACACTTGCCCTCCTTCACCCTGGCATGTGTATACACCTCTCAACCGTAGTTTCTATTTCAAGCACCTTATGAAGTGGTTTGAAGCCCACGAAAGCTTATGCCTGAAGAAATCTGTTAGTCTTTAAGGTGCCTCAGGACTCTTGTAAAATATGGAAGAAATGTTCTGTCATTATCCTTATGTCCTTGTTTCTGATCATTGATCAAAAGTGTGAACATGCTATAAGGCATGAAGATTTGAAACACTTACAAGCTTGCATACCGAGGCCCCAAAGAGAGCTCGTGCTGAAAATACAAGATAAGCAACGTACCAAATATCTACACAGTAATTCTGTTTAGCAATGAGAACAGCACATTACTTACTGACCCTTCATCAAGCGTTCCCTTTATCTTTAAGGACCACCTCCTCTATTTCTCCACCCCGGCCTCCTAACCCTCATCATGTACCTTTTCTGATGTATCTAGGTTGTTTTGTAAGCACGTTCTGTATTTGTTGTTACCACCTCCATCCCCTTTGAAGAGAAGCATTGTCTGTTTTTTAAAGTTAGATCAGAATGAACGTATTATAGATAGGAAAGCGTATATAAGCAACTGTCTGTTATTGTTATTTCGAAGCTGAATCTGTGCAGTCTTCCCAGTGTGCTGTAATGGTGCCCCGTGAAAATAAACTCTTCAGCATTATCAGTGTGTGGACAGATTCTTTAAAGAAAGAATCCTTTTTATTTAACAATGCATTTCAGACTGCGTGGAGTTCCAATAGGTTTCTGTGTAAAGCTGACTCTAAAGTTGCCCTGTACTATGTAGTCTTGCTAGTAGGCTCCTTAACCCAAAAGAGATCCATCCATTGTCACTGTTAGAGACAGAGGCGGTTGTGTGAAGGAAACCCCAGAACACACATTGTGAGATTTTGTCCACCAGCCTAGTGAGCTTTTGGCTGTGAATGCCATTGAGATATTAGTTCAAATTTTGTCTGTGCAGAACATATATTTTCCTGAGCCACCCCTGAAGGCAGCACATATATAGTTTTGGCATGTCTCACAACAATGGCAGTCATTTCCAGTTGTCCTAGGGCAATTGTAAGCATGTTCTGGCTGACACCCTTGTGCTGGTTTGCATTGCAAAGATCAAATTGATTGGGGGTTGAAACCTGTGAATTGGCCATGAGGCTTTGGCCTCTACTGCATCGAGGTAGGCCCCAATAAATTCTTGGCTGCACAGGTATCAGTGTTGATTTTTTAATGTTTAGTTGGAGGCCTAGTAGTAAGGAAAGGGCCATCATCTTTTGTGTAATTACTAGGGCATGTTCTTGACAGAGGGTTTGAGTAGTCAAATCATCCAAGTATGGGAATATCATAATTCCCTCTTTGCAGAGGTGTTCCTCCATCATCTCAAGGACCTTGAAGAACACCCTGGGTGCCGTAAAAAAGCTAAATGGAAGTACCTTGAACTAGTGATCCTGCCCCAGAGCAACCTGAGTCTCCTGTGTGATGGAGGCATGGTGGCGTGGAAATAGATATCTTGGAGGTCATGGACTGAGACACAATCCCCCTTTTTCAGTGCTGAGATTATTGTTCCTAACACGACCATCTTGAATTGGTGTATTTTGACAAACTTGTTGAGTTTCACAAATCTAGAATAGGTTTCCACCCACCTTCTTTTTCAGGATTAAGAAAGAGCTGGAATAAAAGCTCCGTTCTCTGTATTTTATTGGAAATGGTTTTACAGCACCCAAGTGCAGGAGGTGGTTTATTTCCTCATGTAAAAGGTGCTCATAAGAAAAATCCTTGAACAGAGGGACAAGGAGGAAGAATGGGGAAGCAGGATGGAGGGAAACTGAATTGATTATCTGCTGCTGACAGTTTCTAACATCCACTTACTTGAGTTGATTCTCTGTCATATTGGGCAGAATCAGGCCAGGCGGTCTCCAAACTGATGGCTACTTTCTGGTAGATGCAATACCTGGGAGAGGCATCTTTAGGCCTTGACCGCATTTTCAAAATTGTTGCTTGGAAGTTGGTTGTTGATGACTGAGACCAAGGTGGCCTAAATTTGGTAACCTGTTTTCGTCTCTGTGGATCATACAGTCTCTGCAGAGGAACATATGGAGCAAGTCTTGGTTGCTGTGCAGAACGGTATTTATTCGGCCTTCTTTTTGCACACATATGTAAATATCTAAAGACTGAAGCACTGTCCTAGAATCCTTTAAGGAATGAAGGGATTCATCTATTCTGTCTGCAAACTATTTCAATTTTTCAAAGGGAAGATCTTCAACTGTAGATTGTACCTCTTTAGGAAGCCATGATGTCCTTTGTATGACTACGGCTGTAGAAATCAATGACATAGTTGTGTCAGTTGCATCTAAGGAAATTTGTATGGCCATTCTAAAGAAAAGCATAGAATTGTTGTTTTGTTTAAAGATGTCTGAGTCTATTGAGCCATCTATGACTAGTTGCTGTAATTGTATTTGGCCATCAGTAGAGCCCTGCAAATCCGCGGATATCCACATTATATCCGTGGATATCCGCATCAGCGAATACAATGCGGATATCCACAGACCATTTCTTGCAGATGCAGATTGGATACGGATCCACATATTTTTATCTGTGCAGGGCTAGAGCCCTGCAAATATGCAGATATCCGTGGATATCCGCAGATACAACACGGATATCCGCAGACCATTTCTTGCAGATGCAGATCGGATACGGATCCACATATTTGTATCCGCGCAGGGCTCTAGCCATCAGTGCTTTGTAACTGGCAATTCTAAACTGCAGAGTTGATGACAAGTGGGCCTTGCACCCAAAAAGGTCTAATTGTTTCCAATCTTTATCAGACAGGGTAGTTCTAGGATAATGTTGCCTGCCCCATTCATTTACCACCTCAAACAAAAAATAAATTCAGGGAAGGAGGTGAAAACCTTTATGCCCCTAGAGGGGATGTAATACTTTTTTCTTCACTCTTTTGTAGGTGGATGGTACTGAGGCAGGTGTCTGCCAGATAGCATTAGCTGGGACTGAGGCCATCAGAACCTCGTTTACAGAGAGTGCAATTTTGATGAGATTTACATTTGGAGTATATACACAAACTTACATAGGGGGTGGAGGGGAGAGAAGGATATGTCTACTTACCAAGGCTGATGGTGAGTGTCACGATCTCTCTCTATAGGTGTTAGGAGGCCTGGAAAATTATTGCCTATATGAAGCCCACAGAACCCAGTAAGGCCATTAGGAATGGCATAGGCGGCATCCATGTATGTCCATATCATCTGTGAGCATCACACCTAGGCTGACATCTGGCTTCTAGTAGTTATCTGCTAAGGTGAGGAGTGGTGTATTGATGAGAAGCAAATGTCCTCTTCCACTTCATTGTCCTCCTCACTCAGGGAGCAGAGGGGCAAATCTGGATGACGATTTTGAACATGACAGTACCAAGAGCCCTGGGGACGGGATTGGTATTAGAGCAGTATTAGTACTGAGAAGAGGCGATTCCAGTATTTCAGATACCAAGAAGTCCTTCTGGAAACAGAATTCTTGTGGTACTTCAGGTCTTGGTATCAAGGAAGACATTAGCAGCAGTACTACTGTAGCTGAGGAGGTTGCTGGTGCCGATGGAGCTCTGCACTCTGCTGAGGCAGTGGTAGGTGGCACCAGAAATTGTTGCAGTGCTCATCTGCTTGGTGCTATCTGTCTTAGTGGCTCTGTCAGTACCAGCATGGAGGAGCTAGGCTTATCTCTGCCACACCTTTCTGAGCTTGCCCTCTGCTCTTTGGCTTTAACAGTAACAGCAGTACCTGAGGATCCCACCAACTTGAAGGTGCTCAACCTTGCTCTGGTCGGTACCGATGTCATCAAGCACCCTGGGGATCTTTTCTTTTTAGTAAGTTCCCTAGTAGGGAAGGTTGTTGCCTGCTTCTTGGTGGGGATTGCAGGGTTTTCCTTGTGAGGGAAGCAGGGGATGTCTCTCTGAAGCCATTGTCAGGGTCAATAAGGATCAGTGCCCAGAAGAGATCTCCAGGTCTTCGTTGGAAGCCAGATACAGTGAGCTCTAGATCATGCTAAATTTTAACTTGAGCTCTCTGGCTTTTCTGGCATATGTCTTAAGGTTGAGGCAATACATACCATTTTTTGGCACGTGTGCCTCTCCTAGCCAGAGGAGGCACTGAGAGAACCCATCACTGATAGAGATGGATTCCTGGAAAGAGAAATATCATTTGAAGCTGAGGGATTTGGGCATATCTCTTTCTCATTATCTCTCCCTAACAGGAAGACCTATTGGGAAGAAAATTACACTACTCTACAGGTAATAACAGATTCTTAGCAAAAAAAAATTGCAATATTTTTTAACAAGAAAGAAAGAAATGAGATGAGAGGATAGCTCAAACTAACTAACTCTATCAATAAACGAATAACAACACAACAGGCTCTACTGAGATCTCCATCTCAGGCCAAGGGCGGTTGAGAAGGAAACTAAGGCGGTTTGGCTGCACAGCACTACATAGTTGCCAAAAACTGGCACAAGACCGGCGGCATGCATGTATGGCCCAAATTGGCACTGCTACCAAAAATCTTTGATCACAGGTGTGTGGGCACAGACTCACCTAAAGTGGAGCACCTATAGATGGCACTACTAGAAGCAGCAACATTTCTTTTGTCAAGAGAGATTATTATATGAAAATAAACTATTGACACTTACCTCCTTCTAAAAAGATTTATGACAATGGCAATACAGGACCAGTTTCCTACTTCTTTCAATAGTGCTTTAACCATTTATTTAAAAAATTGTTTAAGTAATATCCATAATAGCTATAGTAAGTGATACAATATGGGTAGTATTCTGGATATAGTTTAATTTTACTATTTTTTTCTCATTTTGGCCAGATCTATTTGACTTACCATCTATTTAAGCATTTAGGTCCAGATTTAAGGTGCCTAATACCTTTAAAAATCTGGCTCTTACTGACTCCTGCTCTTTGTAATGTCCTAACATGCAGGACATTGGAGAGCGAAAGACAGAGAAAGAGATAGGGAGAAGAAACGGGGAGCAAGAAAGAGGTTGGTAGGATCATAAATTCTTTCTTTGTTTAGAAAAATCAACACATAAGAACATCAAAACGAGTAAATTAAAATGTATCACTTGCTGTTATTTCATTCATTGAAATGGAAAAAATAAGTGGCTTGACCATATAAACTCGTCAAGCTGTGTTTAGCACAGAATACAAACATCCTGCCATTTGTTTGAAGCTTACCTAATGTAAATCATACTTTAACTTAGCTTTCAAAGAAGTCCTGCCAATGGAGCTTACATACAGCTTGCCAAACTGAATTGGGTTTATGAATATTTTATAGGTAAAACATCTTATGGATAGTCTATAATACAACAAACGTATATCTTGTTATTATCTTTGAAATGCCACATGTCCTGGATTCATCTGAAGATGTGATCAATGCAATTTGCACAATGTCAGTGGAATGAGTTATTCTCCCAATGTGTAACTCTCACCATTCTGCTGAAAGTAACAGATTATTATTGCTTCAGGGGTTTTTCTGAGAATTTAAAAAAAAAATCTTTGGTTTGACTAACAGCCATGTGGTGTTTTAGCTCTAGCTCTGTTATTCTGTTACAATGCATATGTACAAATAGCTGTACTTGTTTGGACTTTTCATTGCAATTACTAATCAATATGTAAAACACTGGGAAAACATTTTATATGAGTTAAAGAATTCGTTAAAACAGAAATTAACATATTTTAGTGCTAAATTGTGGCATTTAGCCACAGCTCCTAAGCAGGAAATAGCACAGACCTAATACTCAAACTGACCTAACCGGGAGTTCCAGGAAGTAATGTGCCTCTGTGAATGTGCCCTCTCTGCGGATAGCCATCTTTGCAGGCCAGTGTGGAGGGGGTACATGACCACTGCCTACCATTTGCCTGCTCTTTTGAGAGCACTTTGTGCTTCCACCCTTAAAGAAGAAGTAGATTGTTCATAGTCCATCTGCAAGTGCCCAAGGAGGTAAAAAGGTATATTAGGGCTTCTCTCCCAAAGAGAGATGGGTTAGGAGTAAAGATATTCTGGTACTGCATAAATAAATAGTTGTCAGTAAGTAATTAGCAAAAAATTAATTCTGCTGCCAATAAAATATTCATTAAATAACTACTGACCAGCACTCGTCCTCCAAAGATGTAACCTTTATTTCCCAGCACAGCACATGTATGAGCTGCTCGAGGCTGAGGTGGAACTCCACCCTAAAAGCACCAACAGAAGACATTTTTTAGAACCTCTACAGTGTCAGTAAGGGTCTAATTGCAAATCAATAAGCCAAGAAATGCAATGGAAAAGTAGAAATGTACCCCATGTCTGCCAATGTGAAAGCAAAATTGCAAATGTGAAAAGAAACAATCAGAGGGAATGCCCAAAACTCCGTAGGTATTAGATGACATGGTGGGATAGCTTGCATGACTGGAGCACTGCCACGGATGGGTATAAATCAGCAGTTCCCAACCTTTTTGGCTTGAGGGCCAAAAAAATAATTTTTAAAACCCTGAAGGGCCACCAGTCTATTTAATTAAAATGTAATTAATTAAATAAATTAATAGAATTTGATTAATTAATTGTGAATTATTTTTAATTGAAATTAAATTTTAGAAAGGTTTTTAATTAAAATTCAAATTTAATTAAATAAAAAAGTGCTGGATGCATACCCAAGCCCAGAGGGAAGGCGAGCAGATGCAGCCTGGCTCCCAGTTGCATGCCGAAACCAGGCAGGAGGCAGGCTGGGCAGAGCCCCCCACAGGGACCCCATGGAGCCCCCCCAAGCATGCAGCACCTATGGGAACCGTTCATACAAGCCCAGACTTCTCTCCTTACGGCCCCTGCACCTGAGCCCTGTCCTGGCCCCGGGTGCTGAGTCTGCCCTCTCCCCCCAGCTGCTGCAGGCTGGGGCTCCGGTAAGTGGTGCGGCTCTCGGGCAGCAGTTGACTCCTGCCCTGCAGCAGCTGCCAATGCCCCTCCGGCAGGGCTGGGGTTGCGGGGCAGCGTGGCGGGGCAGGCGCTGCCAAATGCAGCTAAGTCAGTGGCAGGATCCCGGGTGGGAGGCGGGCCACTGCAACCCGGCTGCCAGCTCCCAGCCAGCAGGAGCGCGGGCCACTTTAAAACGTCCCATGGGTCACTTTTAGCCCACAGGCCAGGGGTTGGGAACCCCCTGGTAAAACCTGTTCAGGAAAGACAGGCAGGGAAGAAGGAGGGGAGGAGTAGCACTATATGTAAAACTGCTGTATGACTGCTCAGAGCTCCACTATGAAACTGGAAACAGGCTTGTTGAAAGTCTCTGGGTTAAGTTTAGAGGAGAGTGCGACAAGGGGGATGTCGTGGGGGGTGTCTGCTATAGACCACCAGACCAGAAGGAGGAGGTGGATGAGGCATTCTATGGACAACTAGCAGAAGTTTCCAGATCACAGACCCTGGTTCTCATGGGGGACTTCGATTACCCTGACATCTGCTGGGAGGGCAATACAGCAGTACACAGACAATCTAGGAGAAGTTTTGGACAGCATTGAGGACAACTTCCTGATACAAATGCTGGAGGAACCAACTAGGGGCTTTGCTCCTCTCGACCTGCTGCTCACAAACAGAGAAGAGCTGATCGGGGAAGTAAAAGTGAACGGCAACCTGGGCAGCAGCGACCATGAGATGGTAGAGTTCTGGATCCTGATCAAAGGAAGAAAGGAAAGAAGCAGAACACAGACTCTGGACTTCAGAAAAGAAGACTTTGGCTCCCTCAGGGAACTGATGGGCAGGATCCCGCGGGAGGCTAATCTGAAGGGGAAAGGAGTCCAAGAGAGCTGGCTGTATTTTAAAGAAACCCTACGAAGGGCACAGGAAGATAACATTCTGATATGCATGGGGTCATACCCCCATAAGTGGCTGGCTAGAGGCACTCACTTGCTGAGTCAGGAGCAGCTTACTTGCTGTAGGCTGTGCACAGGCTCACACAGGAGTGGGGATTCACACAGCAGAGCAAGTGCAAGACAGGTTCCAAAAGTGAGGAATTGGGGTGACACAGCAATACATGAGACCAGGTTGCAGAGGGGAACATCACAGAGTTGCAGAAATGTATAAAATGATTAAAGATTTTAAAATACTCACTGTAATTGTTGGTTGAAACCAAGTTTGTGTGTTTGTATCAAAAGCATGCACATCATTATGCCATCCCCAAAATATCTGACCTTCCTAGAAAGAATTAAGTTGCTACAATTATTTTTTTCCATTTACTTAATTTCCTTACCCCTTGTGTTTTGTCAAGAGTTTAGCCATAAACTTGACAAAGACAAATTAAAAACAGAAAATAAATTAATCAGAATAAGTACAGAATTGCACTGATTTTTATTTTCAAAATACACAATCGGCACAATTTTCAAAATTGACTTAAACATTTAGGACCCTAGGTGTCATTGACTATCAATGAGCTATAGGCCTCTTAGCACCAAAGTCACTTATGAAAACGGGATGTAGACTCTTAAGTCATTTAGGCACTTTAGAAAATACTGCTTTCAAATTTTTAAAGGGTATGTTTTCTATAATCGAAAGGTTTTTAGTCCTTAGTAAGCCTTTTTTTACAGGTTAATACTAACATTTGATATAAGAAATCAATTCTTTCCCTGATGTGTACATAACTTTCATTAATGGCAACACGTGATTAAACACTCCTCAGTGCACAATGATTAAACAGACTCCTCAGTCATTTTTAAATTATGAATATTGTAACAATTCGCTATGAGAAAACAGTTAGTACCTTCTTCCAGGCATCTTATGGCAAATGTATTTACTTTTGATAGTAAATTAAGGGAAATAAGGGAAGGTATTTGTGGATGGATAGAGCTGTGAGGCTATAAATTCCCTACCATTATTTCAAAGAGTTCAATACTAGAATTTTTTGTAAGTAAAAGCATTTAATTGGACTAGAATTATTTCCCTTTTTCTACTTTACCAGCACTTCAATCTCACTGTATCTGGGGGGGGGGGGAGGGTCCTAAGGTACTCACAATAAACTGAAAAATCAATTGTGATTTAGATTTATAAGATTCAATTCTGTATTACTGTGGATGCAAACTAAGAGCAACAAACTAAAGGAGAAAATCTCTTATCAAATGACTGCAGTACACTATGATTATTTTACATGATGTAATCTGTAGATGTGGAAGTTTGGTAAATCTAATTTGAATTTCTGAGTGAACTACAACAAAAATTAGAAAAGTTTTAACTTTTTTCCCCAAGTTTGCCACTTTTTTCAATTATTCATAAATTCAAAACAGCATGTATCATCAACCTCACACATTTTAAAAAATTTTCCAGCAACATAAAGCTCAGCATATAAACTGTAAAGACAAAAGTACATTTCTGTGAAAGTTTCCTGAGGTGGGCAAAACTGAGCTTAAAATGGAAAGTATTTGACAGCCTATTCTATGAAGTCATTATTGTAGCTCCATAACAACACAGATATTAGAAACTCTGCTCCACTAACATTATGAAAGGATTTATCTGAAGAGAGAAAAATATTCAAACAAAAGTAAGTGAACATTAATATGCCAAAATATTTCATTATGAAGTATCTCTAAATAATCATCTCTCAGTGACTTCCTGGTCCCATCAGAGTAAATGGAGAATCTGACATCCACTTCAATGAGGCTATGATTTCACACTCAAGGTTTAAAATAAAATGGAGAAAAGGAAAAATCTAGGCTAAATCCAACCCTGGTGCAAGTCAGGTACAGTTCCATTAACTTCAATCACTTTCCATCACTCCCCTGATGAGGCTCATGATATTGCCCATAGATGCTACTTGTTACACTGGTGGAAGACATCAGCTTCTACTGTGTATGCCCTATACAGATATTCTAAACCCAACTATATACGCCATAGTGTCCTGAGATCTTTCTTTTAATGGAGTTAAATCTGCGCATTCCAGGACTGAATTTGGCCCCTTGTTCTGTTAGCTGTGGTTTCTTTAATAATTTTTCTATGTTTAACAATACTTTTCAACAGTCAGAAGTCACTATTTATTCTGAACAGTAAAAAAATCTCTTACCCAAAAGGCATCATGAACATCAAAACAATCACTCAGTTCATTGTGTTTCCTACATCCATAACCACCAAAATATATTAATCTGAAACAAAAGAAAAATCTTTTGAACTTAATTTGTTTTAAATTAATGTTCAGTTTATATTTTGATAAACTGTAGTACTTAATTTTTATTTTATCAGAAATTTGAGTCAATTATCTCTACTGTTAATGTTTAAATGTGTAAATGAAGAAAAATATTACATACTATATATAATTATTATACAAAAATTTTGTTGTGAAGCAGATATGCTTATATGTAGCAACGCTGTCTGATACAAACCCACAAAAACAAGGAAATGAAATTAAGTTTCACCAGGACACGACAAACCTCGGGGACCAGGTCACCATGGCGCCTTTCCTGGTGCACAGAAGATTTGGCAGCATTTCGGCGGCAGGGGGCTCTGGGCCGCCACTGCGGTTTTTCGGCAGAGGGTGGTGTCCTAGCTAGGCACCTTGCTTTGAAGCTGGGCACTTAGCTGGGTGCCAATTTTCTAAAGTCCTGAGTTACATGCTACTCCTCCACAAACAAGCTCACCTCACCATCATCACAGCTATTACACACCACAGAACGAGGCTTAACTCTGCTCCCTTTTCACCCTTCTGCACACACTCTTTTACTGGATTATATTTTCTTCACCACTATTGGTTGTGGACATTTGGTGTTGTAGCTGGTTGTGTTGGGAGGTGGCCAATTTGATAACGGTTTTGTACAGAAGGGCGACTTAAAGGGATGGTGGAAGGCTGGCATCCCTAAAGAGTTACAAGCTCTCTACATATTTCCCAGTATTGTGCTAGCTTCTAAGAAATACTCATCTTCAGATTGCTTCTGAAGATTCATGGCAGATTTTCAAAATGGACCATAGTTTGCCCCCAGATACTTACATTTAACAAAACTGTTGAGTTAGTGGGTCCATACTTCCACCTGAAATGGGTGGATCTTCATTCAGCATATAAATTAAACTTGACTTTGAATGGATTAATTCATGCCATTGAACATCCTAGTACCAACAGCTAAAAAGAGGTGCATGGCTGCATACATGTTTATATGCATGTTGCAGCCAAATCAGAGTTTTTAAGCCAAAATGTAGTACTGGGAGATTTCATGTGGTTTATGTGACACCCTATAGGACTCAGAGTCCTGAAATCAATAAAGGAGTGAATTATTTATGTTGTTCACTGTATATCAGGTAACTGTTATTTGTTTACAGTAGCTTTTACAAGGAATAGCCCACATACACAATTGATGTATTTCTTAGTGACCAATTCTACCGCCATAGTACCTTTCATGGTTAATACAAAATAGAAAAATGTTTACATTTGTTTTTAGTTTAATATTTTTAAATAATTAAAAGCACTTTTACAATCAACTTGGCTAAAGATGCTAAGTAGCATTTAAAATACAAGTACTTAACCTGTATTCTCAACTTGGCTCTTTGTACCAGGGAGTTATTCACTGAAATGCCCTTTCTTATTGTCAGTATTTTTACAAAAATAATTTGAAATTATACCAAATCCACAATATACTTCATAGCATACTCTCTGTAATTTCATACGTAATGAAAAAGTCAATAGATTAACTTTATCGTCAAGTTAATAAAAAGTAATATTTAGCACCTGCATAGGGATTTGCATCCAAGGATATCAAAGCTCTTTTAAAAAATCCAAACCTCATGTCGCTATAAATTAGGGTTGGTTATTCCCATTTTACAGGTGGTAAAACTGAGAGACAGAAGTTAAGAGATTTGTTCAAGGTCAGACAATAAGTCATAATCTGAATTGGACTTCCAATTTTTGTGTTCTGCCTGTAATATAACATGACTTCCCTTTGATTAATAGGTATTAAAAATATTCTTGAAAAAAAAATACCTGTCCTTATACACCCAGCAGGAAAGTTTGTCACGTGGTGTAGGAGGTTGACCTTTAAAGTTTGTAATTTTTTTCCATCTATAGGTTCCATTTCTTGTTCGCAAATTAACATAATACAGCTTAAAAAAAAAAGTATAATATTTTTAGTATGAAGTAATTCACGTTGAAGAATTAAGCACAAATCAGCAAGCAATGTGATTACAAAGATCAAGAGAACAATAATTATTTTTTATAAAAAAGAAATTGAGTGCAATTGACAAATTGTAGTACTTATGATAGTAAAAGATTTATTTGCTGACTAATCACAAGCAAAGTGCAGGAAGAAGCAGTAAATCTCCCTCTCTCAGCTCTGCCAATGCCCTTTAGGTGAACTCCTGGCCCTGCTCCTGCTGAAGTTAGTAATGAGTTTTTGCTACTGACTTCAATGTCACATCTATTTCTCCCGTTAGTTCAACTAATCTGCAGCACTTCAGCCTTGACCTATTTAGTGTCCGTGAACATAGAATTTACAATCAACACTGCCTGTTGACAGAGCAAAAGACTGAGACTCATTTCACTTGTACACTAATCTAGACTGAAATTCTAGTTTCCAATACATTCATCCACTGAATAACCTATTTTCCACATTTTGACTCCTGCTTAATACTAATAACCTGCAATCAACAGGGAAATAGCACTCATGTTAACTAGCTATTATCTGACTATCCTGGAAAGACAAATACCACTTGCCCACTACAGAGCAAGGAAAAAATGACAGATGTGAGGTAACTCTAATTATGGTTGCAAAGATATTTTTTTCCAATAAAAGTATAATTATTTTTTTAAATACTAGTAACCTTTAGAAATAAAAATAAAAAACAAAACATACTGGGCATTATCCTTCAGTCTCAACCCAGTCAAAACTCCCAGTAAACTCACCAGAAGTTTCGGACAGGGATGGATCATCACAGGGGTTTTCAGGACTGCAGCCCTAGGCTAAAGGGGGACCTAGCTCCCACCACCCTGCAAGATCTGGCCTTCTCAGGCCAGCAAAGCGCTGGCCACGCCTGGAGGAAACTGGGAGGGACACGGCTGGTGCTGGGTGGGGTGCGAGGTCCCTGGAACCAGAAGCTATAGTGCACAGCACTCTCATGCTGCCAGCCTAGGGGTGGGGCAGGGGCGCCATGCACTCGGGCCTCTGGCTCTAAGGCCCCAGTCCCCTCCAGCGTCAAGTGCCAGCCCCATGGCTGACTGGTCTGCTGGGTGGTCCCAAGGCCAGTGTGCCTGAGCGTCACCCCACACGCAGGCTGGCTATCACAGGGGATGGAGGAGGGATGGAGCTCCAGGCGTGGAATGAAAGGCATGAAAGTGGGCAGCCCAGGGTCCCGAGGCCCCCTAATCCAGCCCTGGTTATGGAGAATTAAAGAATCATATCTACAGTTTGAAGTCTTTTAAAGTGCACCTTTTCTAAAATAAATAAATAAAACCAAAATCTCACCCTTAGATTCTCCCTCTATTTAAATGAAAGGTGCTCATTGCTTTGTTAAATGAAGTTCTGCATTAGTAATCATTTGATTACAATACACTCCAGAACTAAAAGAATACAATACCCGATTACTGTATCCTTTATCATCAAATCCGCCAAATACATACAGCTTCCCATTAATGCAAGCTCCACAGCTTCCTGACATGGAGGTAGGTAGCTCTCCTTCCATTAGGTGCATTGTCCTGCAGTTTAGTAAATTTATTAAACCTCATAATTTTGCTCCCAAACAAGCCAAAATACATCAAAAACAAAGTAGTAGGAGGAGATATAACAGAATGGGGAACCCTGTGAAGGAAATAGCTTATGGATCAAGATGGAGTCAGGTTAAAACAAATATGGAGTTGGGGATTGTGAGAGAAAGACTGTACACGTGACTGATAGCGTGATCTAAGGGTGATAAAAATCTCAAAAATGTAAATTGGGCATGAGTAGGTGGGCAAGTTTAACTGAAAGGTGATTAAGGTGGAGTAGGGGAGGGGAGCTTGAAAACTGCTGTAAAGAAATAACGACCCTTCCCTAGAAGCTGTTAATGTGTTTAAGTTGTTTGTATCAATCTATAAATAGCAGAAACAAAGCGTTGTACAGGGTCCCTTCTCTTTTGTCACGCCACAGAGAGAGGCACCTTCTTGATCAAGAATAAAATCACTGCTTTGCTACCTTTGCCTGGCTCATTGGATCCCTGCTAGGCAACGAACCTTTTAGGGGGCTAGTTTTCCCCCATGACAACTCACAGTTGCTGTGGGAGGAGAATCTTGGAGATTTTTGCTGTGAAACACTAACAAATCTCCACTAAACATGTGCAAACTGCAGTTTTTCAGATGCTTATAAACTGGCCAAACTTGGGTGGATGTTCAGGAAGATGGCAAAGGGCACACTCTTGAAACAAAAGCCATTCCCTGCCACATTTGAAGTCCCTGCTCCAATGCATGGAGCACACAAAAGATTTTTAAGTTGGGCAAATCAGCATATATTTCGTTACCCTGATTCTCAGAAACAGTTGGACGCATTTTGGCCGAAATTATGAATCATCCTGATACAGACACCTAGCATGGAAAATTTCAGCCCATATGGCTAAAGTTTGGCAAAATTTTAAGGAACTATAACCGCAGTCTGGTAACAGGAAGTATTGGGCAACCTTAATAATCAGCACTGCTACTAGACCCACCTCCCCCAAATGCATAATTGTAATTTGATGTCAAACTTAAATATGATATTGCTAAATGATATATAAGATTTTAATCTGATGTATCTTAAAGGTTTAAAATGCATTATCTATGCCAAGATATTTATTACACCATTAAGTAATAACAAAGAAAAAGTAATCCTAAATGGATCAAGCACCTAATCTTGTCGTATTTAATATTCTTTTTAACGTGAGTTCATTTAGCCACTATAAATATGTAAGTGGCTCCTTTTATTGAACAAGTCATAAACTATGTTTAAAAAGTTAACATTTGAAACATCCCTTAGAAAAAAATGACTGTGCTTACATAGGTATTTTCTTATCGGAAGACTTGTTCAAATAGATGAACCAGATATTCAATTTTTACACTTAATGTAGACAGGCTATTTAAGCAGCCAAGAAACATGAAACAGACCTCCTTTATATGTCAGAAATTTACCATGAGTAATGATATTCAAGTATGAACAGCACATTTTGCAAATTCATTAAATATAAATACAATGGCTTACCATAATCCACTATCAATTTCATAGAGCCAAAGCTCATCATTTGGCAAATATACTTCATTTTCTTCAATTGACTAAAGCAAAACAAGAAAAAAAAAAGCAAAATATTTCATCACTGATGTATCGTATGTCATTACAATTCCTAAATCATCAAATTATATGCTACTTAGCAACATTTTACAATTTTTAATAAGACACTCTACAAAGGCTTCATACAATTCTTATGCTCAATGTGATCTCTGTGATAATTTTAACTGAAACAGCTCAATAGTTTTATTATTTTATATTTAACATTATAAGTTGAAAATTGATGTCTTTTATTTCTCAAGTATTATAAAAAATAAAACGTGTGCTTAATACCAGCTCTACTCACTCACTTCCTCATGGGTAAACTGGAAAAAAATCAAGTATGATTTGCATTAAATGAGAGACAGGGAAGCAGAGTGGTTCCATATTCAAATAGCAATATGAATTTAAATACACTGTGACCATCTTGCAGGAAATGTAAAAAAAAAAACCAACAGCAACTCAGGAAAATAATTAAGTGCTGTCAAGAAATGTAACTAATTATAACTAAAAATCAGTACATTTTGCACTGTAGTTGCTACATGAAGCAAAGGGCAGTGAAACCAGTAAAAGTTTATGCCGTCAGGCAATCTTCCTTCTTAAGAGACTACCCAAAAGTAGTAAAGCTATCTGCTTTTATTAGAATACTATTGATTAGTAGCTGTAATTAAATAACGGATCTTTTCTGGTCCCTTGAGTGGTCACTTGAAGTACTTTTCACTGTATTGTAATCTTGCTACCCAAATACATTTATATAATGTTGAACAGGGCCAGCCTGATCATATAGGTGAACTAGGCAGTCGCCTAGGGTACCAGGCTTTAAGGGTGCCAAATTAGATGGAAATGAATTTTTTTTTGCTATTTAAAAACTATATTAATATGTTATCGTTTCTAAATGAAAGCATCGCATTCTGATGGGAGCGCAAAAGTCATAGTTCACCTAGGGCACAAAAACCCTAGGGTTGGCCCTGATGTTGAAGGTGAACTGCAAAAGGAATATATAATTAGGTTTGTACCCTTTTGATTCTTTATGATGATGCCTCAAATACTTTTATTTAAAAGGGATTTATGTTTGGTTTTTTTTTCAAAATAGCAAGTCAGGTCTTTTCTGATTTGGGTTTCCTGAAAGTTTCTATGGATGGTAGAGAACATGCAAGATTATGATAGTGAAGAAATCTTGAAGTGAAACCTTATTAATTGAGAAGGATTGGGATTTTTTTAAAAAAGACTTTATTTTTTAAAACACCACATTCATTCAAATACTAGAATAAAGAGTTGGAAGAAAACTACATTTTTAAAGGAATTCAATACCCTTGGCCTTTTAGCTGAGGACTGAGATCTCCCAAACAACATGTCTGTGTCCTCCAAGAAGGACATCCAGCAAAACAATAGAGGCCAGCTTTTAAATTTCTGATAAACAAGCAAACAAACCAATTTTTTAGAAAAAGAAAATTTAAAAAAAAATCAAGGGCTTCTTTTTATATAATAAAATACAGAAAGGCACAAGATCTTTATTTTGCTTTGCTTGCCATCTTTAATTGGGAGGATTTTCCAAGCCTAATGGGGAAGGTATGAAGACAGGTATGAGTGAAAGAGGTTACAGGCGGTGAAGGGAGGAGTGGGGGAATATAGGGAAAAAAGGCAGAGATATAAGATCTTAAGTTATGGAATGCCATAAAGAAAATAAAAGCTTAAATTTAAACCAGTGATAGAAGGTTTTCTGGGAATATTTTCAAATAGGGGAGAATGGCTGGGAAAGGAAAGTTATTTTGGCAACAGTGGTTTGAATTATTTGGAGGGAAGAGATAGGAAATCAGAAAGAAGGAAGTTGCAATTTTAGGATGGGTGATCATTATAACATGAATTAGTGTCTTGACAGTATAGATCTGGCTTGACATAAGTAACTGGACATGGCATGGATAAGTCCTTATTTCTTGGCAGACAGAATTAAGGAGGTAAATGAATCAGCAGGTTGGAAACAGAATGTCTGTACTAGCTAAGATAAGTGGGAGCACCAGGATACCATTTACGCTGACAAGATAACAATGGATAAGATAAGCATGGAACATAAAATGAGGTAAAAAATAAGTTACGCATGAACAGTGTGTGAGCAGAGCATGCTGTCCAGGTTTGTTCCTACGAAGTGACCAAATCAATCTCAAAATAGTAATGCACTGTCATGTGTAAATGCATATGAAGGAAGAGGTTTGGTGTGCAACTTTGGATATGTGGTATGCACTGACTATATACCCACCCCCTGTGCTTGAGTCTGGTCAACTCCACATAACTTTGCTGTACGTTAAATAAAGAAACCTGAGTGATGAGGTTGGAGTCAGACTGAGTTCTTGATGAATCAAGTGGAAGAGGTCTTGGGGGAACAACAATAGGCAGTAGAGTTTGAGAGCAGGGAATAATTATAGGAACATAGTAGAGGAAGAAGCAGAAGGATTTAAAAAACCATCTGGATGAGAGGGGAGAAGAGAGGAATCAAAGTTCACTCCAAAGTAGTAAGCCTGTGCACTAGTTGCTAACATCAACATCTTTACTTTAACTGATGCCATATTATTCCTTTCCAAATTCACACAATGCATTCTGGGATAACTGCCACCATAGACTATGTAAGGAATCAGCACCAGTTTGGTTCGATTCACAGACATACAGTTTGCAGCTTTCATAATATACAAGAATCTTGAGTTGCCTGGCAAGCAACTTTTTTTTTAAACCAACACTCTTTTTTTTGTTCATCTTAACCCCGCCCCCCACCCCCCCCCCCCCCCCGAGAGCAATTAACCAAAGACGTCAGGTAGGCTAATCAAATATCCAAGGATTAGAACCTCATGGCTTTAAGTCTCCAAACAAACACGTGTTTCAGCTGCTTACTCAGAGCCCTATGGCCCAGCTGTGTGCAGCCCTACACAGAGAGCAAGCAAAAAGCTCATAACCGGATCAAACGCACCTCTCCTCAGGTTCTGCCACCTCCAAGCACAGAGTCCACAGCCACACCCTCAGAAACTCGTGTTGCCTGCCTTTGTTCCCATGACAATGAACACCCTATCACTCTGATGTATTAAAGTACAGGTTCAGGGTAGTTTATTTGTGTCACACTTTCCATGCCTAGTGAACAATCACATTAGTTACCTGTGACAGAACAAGTGGCTGGGGAAAGGTGCAATGAGAAGATCCCCTCCCAGAGCAGCTGCTGAACATGAGTGGGCAGGTGGCACCTATGTACACATGGAGCTGGTTTTGTGAAGGAACCATTCCCTGTGGAGCTGGGAAACAGGAAGGGGGGCGGACAGCAACATTCCCTCTCAGCTGATGATGCAGCTGAGCAAGTTATGGTACCCACTGAGTGGCAATTTGTGAGGCATGGTGCCGCATGGGCAACAGTTTTCCCTTCTGCCCCATGCCTTTTAATTTAGCGGGAGGATTTTTTGTTTTGTTTTTACATTACTGTCATTACTGTAACTTTGAGAAAAGTTGGATGGTGTTGGAATATGATGATGAAATTGTTAAACTGTGCTACTTTGCTACCCAGTATTATCCATATAACTATAAACATGCACAAAAATATTTAAATTATTTTTAGATAAATCAATTCATAAGATAAATAAAGCAAAACAACCAAAATAAAATAATTTTGGAAAACAGCAGTTAGTGTCTGAAGATATTTCTTAATAACCCTTGAAAATATTTTCTGGAATATACACACTTTTAGAGATGACAAATATAAATATTTGTGTCAAACTGAACTATCCCTTATAGCTTTTTCAGCCCTGGGGATCATCAGGCTGAGGAGAAATGACACTGGATCGGCTGGGGAGAAGAGACACAGGGTTGGGCTGGGGAGAAAAGGACAGGCGGGGATCGGGCTGGGGAGGAGAAGGGACGTGGGGATCGGGCTGGGGAGGAGAAAGGACGCGGGGATCGGGCTGGGGAGAAAAAGACGCGGGGATCGGGCTGGGGTGAAAAAGATGTGGGGATTGGGCTAGGGAGAAGAAAGGACGCGAGGATCGGGTTGAGGAGAAAAAGGGACATGGGAATTGGGCTGGGGAGAAGAAGGGATGCGGGGATCAGGCTGGGGAGAAAAAGAGATGCGCGGATCAGGCTGGGGAGAAAAAGACATGTGGGGATTGGGCTGGGGAGAAGAGACACAGGGTCGGGCTGCGCGGGTCTCTGTTAGGCGCGCGGGTATGTGACAGCTGCACCGCACAGCTTAGAGGGTACATTGGCAGACAGGTGAGTTTTATTCAAAACATCACTCTCCCAGGAGCAGCTAGGAAAGGTGAATGGGGCAGCAGGACGAATGCAATCTTTATTGGAACATCCCCTGGGGCAGCAGGAGGAATGCAGTCTTTATCGGGACACCCCCTGGGGCAGGTGGGGCAGCAGGAAAAATGCAATCTTTATCGGGACACCCCCTGGGGCAGATAGGGCAGCAGGAGGAATGTAGTCTTTATCGGGACACCCCCTGGGGTGGATGGGGCAGCAGGAAGAATGCAATATTTACCGGGACACCCCCTGGGGCGGATGGGGCAGCAGGAAGAATGCAATCTTTATCGGGACACCCCAAGGAGCACATGGGGTTGCAGGAGGATTGTAATGTCTAACGGGACACCCCCTGGGGTGGATGGGGCAACAGGAGGAATGCAGTCTTTATCGGGACACCCCGTGGGGCAGCAGGAGGAATGCAGTCTTTATCGGGACACCCCGTGGGGCAGCAGGAGGAATGCAGTCTTTATCGGGACACCCCGTGGGGCAGCAGGAGGAATGCACTCTTCATCGGGACACCCCGTGGGGCAGCAGGAGGAATGCAGTCTTTATCGGGACACCCCGTGGGGCAGCAGGAGGAACGCAGTCTCTGTCGGGACACCCCGTGGAGCAGCTGGGACGGACATCTCCCTCAGGGAGTGAAATTCCCAGGCTCATTTCCTGGCCTTGGCCCCCCCTCTCTCGGAGGTAGCGCCCTAAGCTCTTGACCCCCCCAGTTCCCCCCCGCGAGGCGGCCGTTATGGCCGTTGCCAATCGAGCGCCGCGACACAAGAGTTCGACGACGACGTCAGCTGCCGCCTGAAACTCCCGCTCTCTCCGCGCGGAACGTCCCGCCCGACCAATCAGCGACCGCGGTGACGTCACCAACACACCGCCCCTCCCCCCGCCGCGAGTGGCGGTTGCCGCTGGCCGCGCGGGGCTCGGGGCTGACGGGGCGCGTTCAGTTACCCGCACTCCTCCTCTCTGGGGCGGGTCTGTAGGGACAGGAGCCGGCGGGAACCGCTGCTCCGAGTCCCGCCCAGTGCCCAGGGCGACGGCACAGTGTTGGCCCCGCCGTATAGCAACGAAGCTCGCCCCCAGCCGCCCTTGGGGCCCCAGGCCGCCTCCTCCCGGCTTACCACGTATCCCCCCCACACATAGAGAAAGTTCCCATCCACCACGGCGCAGTGGCCGCTCCGCTCCTCGGCCACGCAGAACTGCTGCGGAGGAGGAGGACCCGCCGCCATCTTAGGGAGGGGCGGCTCGCGCGTCCCGCCACCACACCGCCTTCTGGAGCGGCGCCGCTCGGGCACTCCGGCGGACGGGAAGCGGAGAGGGTCCAAACTGTGGGGAGTCACTCACGGGACGAGCGGCGCCTCCTCTCCCCCGCCCCCCAAAGCGGGCGGTCGCGCGCCGCCCTCACGGGGAGGAGGAGAGGTTGCAGGGGGTCAGTGAGCGGATCGGGCCATGTGGCTCTCCTGGGGGGCGCCCCCTTCCTCTGCTTTGCTCCCCGTCTGCAGCAAATGAACCGTCTCGGGTCCTACTGCAGCTCAGCAAAGAGTGGGGCACCCCAGTTAGGAGGGCTCTGGGAGCACCTGCCCTGCTGGCTTTGCAATGGACAAATGGGCGCTGGCCCCTTCCTCCAGTGTCGCTGCACCAGGGGCTTGCCTGCCTTACAAAATACTGCTCTGCTGATCGACCCGCTCCGAAAATCTGGTGCTGCCCACCATTTGTGCTGCATTGTGCTCAGCCAACGGGGGCCAAACCCAGCAGGAGCCAAGGGGCCGTATTGGGTCAGGCCCGTAGTCTCACCCGTTATTGTTCTTTCTCAGACAATGGCTACTATCAAATGCTTTCTGAGGAAGGGGCAAAGAAACCCCACAGAGGACAGGTATGGGGTAATCTGGGCCTCACAATGGTTTTGTCCTAAGCCTTATTAGAAATTAAACCAGTGGGTCCCAGCCTGTGGCCCGCAGGGGCTTTCAGAGTGGCCCAAAAATGCCCTCCAGTTGTCTGCAGAGAAAGGAGCCGCTGTGTCAGGACCCAGGTGTGGGGCTAAAAGACAGAGTGCAGCAAAAAGTTCTGCTTTGGTCGGTAGGGGCTGGGGGTCCCTGCTGGAGCAGAGCCAGAGGGAGGGGAGATCCTGCTGGCAGAGACTGGTGGCCCATCAAGACTGTAAAAATTATATCTGTGTTCCTACGACTGGTGCCTTGCAAATAACATTTTGTAATATAGATACCCCATGCAGTGGTGTTGCTGGTGCTGGGCACATGCCCTGAGTTCCAGTGCCAGTCAGTGTTCCCTCTAAGCTGCACGGCCGCACAGCGGCCGTCGCATCCCCCGCGCAGCACTGAGGGACCCCCGCACAGTCCGGCAGCCCCCGCTGCTCCCTCCAGACCCCTGGGGCTGCGGCTTTGCTGCGGCAGACCCGGCCCGCGCCCGGCCTCTCGGCTGGCCCTCCCCACCCCCAGGGTGGAACAGGCAGGCTCAGGCTTGGCTCAGGTGCGTGGGCCTGCCTGCCTGCCCTATGCGGCCAGGGCAGCGGGGTGGCTGCGGCCGCAGCGGGCTCCCGGGCTCCCACCCGCCGACCGCCTCGACTTCCCAGCCCGGGGCCGGGCTCATCCGACGACCTCGGCCTCCCAGCACGGGGCCAGGATCAGCCTCCGGGGTTGGGGTCTGCTCCGCCCCACCGGCGGCTTCCCAGGGCTGCGGTAGGGTCCTCCCCTGCCAGCAGCCTTGGCTTCTCTCTTTCTTTCTCTTCTTTGCTTTCCTTCTTTCTCTTCTTTGCCTTCCTTCTTTTTTCTTTCTTTCTTCCTCTCTTTCTCTTCCTTCTTACTCTTTTTTCCTTATTTGTCTTCCTTTTTCTTTCCTTTTTTTCTTTCTCTTCTTTCCTTCCTCTTCTCTTCCTTCTTTTTTCTTTCTTTCTTTCCTCTTCCTTCCTTCCTCCTTCTTTCTCTTCCTGTTTCATCTTTTTTCCTTCTTTCTCTCTTTCTTTGCTTCCTTCCTTCCTTTCTCTTCCTTCTCTTTTTTCTTTCTCTCTTCCTTCCTTTTTTCTTTCTCTCTTTCTTTCCTTCTTTCTCTCTTTCTTTGCTTCCTTCCTTCCTTTCTCTTCCTTTTTTCTTTCTCCCTTCTTTTTGATTTCTCTCTTTCTTTCCTTCTTTCTCTCTTTCTTTGCTTCCTTCCTTTCTTCCTTCTCTTCTTTCCTTCCTCTTTCTTCTTTCTCTTCCTTCTTTTTTCTTTCTTTCTCTTCTTTTCTTCTTTTTCTTCCTTCTTTCTCTTCCTTTCTCTTCCTTCCTTCTTTCTCTCCCTTTCTCTTCCTTCCTTTTTCTTTCCTTCTTTCTCTCCTTTGCTTTCCTTTTTCTTTCCTTCTTTCTCTTATTTGCCTTCCTTCTTTTTTCTTTCTTCCTCTCTTTTCCTTCTTTCTCTTTTTTCCTTCTTTGTCTTCCTTTTTCTTTCTTTTTTCTTTTTCTCTTCTTTCCTTCCTCTTTCTTCTTTCTCTTCCTTCTTTCTTTCTCTTTTCTTCTTTCTCTTCCTTCTTTCCTCTTCTTTCCTTCTCTTTCTTTTTCTCTTCCTTTTTCTCTCTCTTCTTTCCTTCTCTCTTTTTCTTCCTTCCTTCCTTAAAAAAAACTTTTAAAAAATTAATTTTAAATAAAAACATTTCTAAAAATTAAATTTCAATTCAAAATTCATTCAAATTCAATTAAACAGAATTGATTAATTCTATTTACAATTACTTTCACTTCAATTAATGCCTATAATTTCTGTCATGTGAGTTTACACAAAAATTTTATTCAGAAAAAATTTTGCACATGGCTTGAAAATTTTGCACACAAGCCGCCAAACCTTAGAGGGAACATTGGCAGTCCCCTGAGTCTGGTGGAGACAATGTGGCCCCCGCCTGGATCTGGGGCCCAGCCACCACCGGCCCGATGCGGCCCCCACTAGGTCCCAGCCGCCGCCGGCCCAATGTGGCCCCTCCCTGGATCTGGGGCCCTGCTGCCAGCCCGATGCAGCCCCTGCTGGGGCTGGGGCCTCAGGGTCTGGCTGCGGCTGGCCCAATGCAGCCCCCGCCTGGATCCGGGGGCCAGCCACAGCCAGCCCCCCCCCAGGGCCTTGGGGCCTGGCTGCCGCTGGCCTGCTGCAGCCCCCAAACCTCTTTTTGGGGCAGTAACACCCCTACCCCCATGGGATAGTAAAATCTCCAAGTGCACAAAATCTAGTGAGAATAATTTAAAGCACTTAGAATTTTAGAGTGTACACCTGGGGGTAAGCCCAGCACCCATGGTTTTGTATATCATAATGGAACGGGAGTGATATAAATAAATATATGTGGTGCCATTGGTTTGAAGACATAAGCCCTATTTGAAAGAAGCATTAATAATGCTACATCATGAAACTAGAATCACGGGAAATGTTATAAATGTTCTTTAAACTAATTATGCATGATTGTAATGTTCTCCTTTACTAGTTTTTGTTGTCTTCTATTTTTAATGTAATCCACACATTTAATAAGTCAGTGTCACAATCAGAGCTGTATTTTATTGTGTCAATAGTGAAGTCTCTTCACCCTTCATAGATTGGTCCTGCTTTGAGCAGGTGGTTGCAGCAGATCAGTGGTTTTCAGACATAGGATTGGGACCCAGTACTGTGTCGCAGACCCTCAGGTACTGGGTCGTGGCACCCCCTGTTGCTGCCGCCAAAAGACTGGAATGCATTGTTCAAAGATGTAATTGTTGGGTTGTGGGATAAATTCTTTTTTTCAGTTGGGTCCCGAGAAAAGAAGTTTTAAAACCGCTGTACTAGATGACCTTCTGAGGTCCCTTGACCTACTCCTAATCCTCTATAAGCGTGGTTCCCAACTTTCATGGGCTGTGACACGCTTGGTGGTGTGCGCATCCCTACAGGACACACCAGCTTCTCTCCCCCAACCCTAAAGTGAGCTATGTTGCGGGAGAGGGGATAAGAGGGGGAGCATGCTGGATGTTGCACTCATGCACATAAATGTACAGAGCAAGTGCCTCCCTAAAATCACTGGCAAGCAAAGCCGCCATATCCCAGCTGAGCTGAGCAGCACAGTGAGCTGCCCAAAGGCGGGACAAAGCCAGAAGATCCTCTAGGGCTAGACCAGTGGCTCTCAACCTTTTGTGGGTTGCAACACGCTTGGCTGTGTGTGCAACCCTACAGGACACACCAGCTCTTCCCCTTTCCCCTCTGCCAAACTCAACCCCCCTCCACTTCCCCCTGGTTCTCCCCAAGACACTTACGGCTGTGCAGGGACACAGTAATGAGTCCAGACACAGTGGTTGAGAACTGCTGCTCTATCATTCTATGGAGAACTGATTATGCTTTACCAGTGATAGCTTGTCATGTTGCATTTCTTGTCATCCATGTTCCCTTCTCTGTTGGTGCTGTACATAGACTGGGATCAACATGAAAGGAAAAGCAATATAAACCCAATGTTTTCAAAGGGAACCTTAAAACAAACATTCAGAGAGGGTCAGGGAGTTTCTTACTTGCACACAAAAGCCTGAAAAAATCCCAGAGGGTTTTTAATTATTTGTTTGGTTTCAGGTACAGGGAAGGAAATGAAGGTGGGAAACAGAAACAATAGGAGGCACAGAACAGTCCCCCAGGTTGACAAAATCTTTCGGCACCCCAGCAGTTTCCAGATGGTCGCAGTCAGTGGGCCAAACTAACTTTTGCACTCCCACAGCCACAAATTGTAAGAATTTACAGTGAAGAATTCCCTTTAATTCCATGTCTTAGGAGGGCCATCGTTGTGAGTAGCCTGGCTGGAACTCTTCCCTTTGGGCACCAAAAGGATGCCACTGTACAGCCAAGGGACATATAGACCCTCTGACCGGTGCAGCGGGTCTAATACAAATTATGTGCCTCAGAAGCTCCAGTCCTTCGCTTCCTGATTCTACTTGTCGAGTTCCAAAGGGGGAGCCCTGTTAGTCTATTGCAGAGAAACAAGCAGAGTCATGGGGCCCTTTTCAAGACTAACACATTTCTTTATGGCAGGAGCTTTCGTGGGAGGAAATCCCACTTCCTCAAAGTGTCCAAACTGCAAAGTGTCTGAGGAAGTGGGAGTGTCTCCCACGAAAGCTCCTGCCATAAAGACACGTGTTAAAAGCGCCCCAGGACCCTTGGAGTTGTGAGGTCTCAAAGCGCTTCCTCCCTCAGCACCACACCAGCTGCTGCGCGGGACCCTCCCAGGATAAGACCAACCAAGGCCTGGCTCTCAAGCTGCTGCACAGTAGCTGGGAGCGAGCGGTTGTCACGAAGATGCTGATTGGTTGAGGTCCGGTGGGCGGGTCACCAGCTGTACCCTCCCTCTACCACTGCCCTGCCCACCCATCCGAGCTAACCAATGAGAGGTCAGAGGCCCGCCTCCTTCCTCAGCGGACATCCGCTCCTCTAAGCCAATGGGAGCCAAGGGGGCGGGGCGCTGCCGGTGGCGCCAACCGTTCGAGATGGCGGCGGAGAAGCTGAGGAGCAAAGTGGTGTCTGCCTTCCGGATGCACGGCTTGCTGCTCCGCGCGTGAGTAGCCGGCCCGGCCCGGCCTCCCCTCCCCTCCCGCCGGGCCCAGCGACCGGCCCCGAGCCCGCCCCCGGCTGTACCCTGCAATGGCTTCTCGGCCCGGTCCCGGGAACACCCGGCCCTGCTCTCGGGGCTTTGGGCCGGGTCCGCACGAGTATTTCGGCTCCTTTCCCCTCTCGGGGCGGGCTGGAACCGGAGCGGAGCGAGCCCGGGGCCCTGGGCCCTTGCGAAGACTAAGACACGGAATTGTCGCATGAGCTTTCGTGGGCACAGTCCCGCTTCGCTGGTGACTGCAATGGGGGCGGTCCTCTGAGGAAGCAGGTTGTGCCCATGAAGATCACGTGGCAAATACGTTTCTTTAGTCTTGAGAAGTGCCACAGGACTCCTTGTTAGTCTGAGCAAAACAGACAGGCGGCCCCTCTGGGACTCGGATCAGAGGTGAAGCTCCCCGGGAGTGGGGGAGGAATCCTTTGTCATTTAAATGCTGGCCTCATTATCTGGCTGCTAGTCCCACTGTCACTCCCATGACTCGGCTGGGGTAATGCCTGGTGTCACTTCTGTTCCTGCAACCCAGCTGGCAAAGCTTTTCCTTCTCTTGTGCCAAGTATTGTAAACAGAAATGAGAGAGAGCTCACTTGCCTCGCTAAATAAAACCCTGGAGAAGAGGAAGAGTTTCATGCTACAGTTAGTGTTAATCATAAGCTTTGTGTCTGGAATTTATGGTGTTCAGATGAGTGTGAAATGTATTATTGTAAACTGTAGTTTAAGTCTCAAATAGTTAAGCCTCGTGAAGACTTAGCCACATGCTTTGTTCGCACCTATGAGTAATTCCATGAAGTTCACACTGCATAAAGTTAATCAAGTATCTAATATTTGTAGGTGCTGACAAACAGAGGCTCGGGACAGTTCAGAGCATGGCTTTGCATCCTTTCCCGTCCTCACGGATATCCATTGGACCTGTCCTCCATGAACTTACCTAGTTCTTTTTTTAACCCTGCTGTAGTCTTGACCTTCACAACATCCTCTGGCAAGGCATTCCTTTTCTGATGATTCCCAGCAGAGTTAGCTGTTTTTGACTGCTGTTGCACACCGAGTGGGTGTTTCAATTGTTTTTCTTTGACTACTAGCCTTTAGTTTGAGGCTTAGGGAAGGACTATGGATGAGGAAAAAAATCTTATTTTAAGTAGAATTTTAGATAACTTTTTAAAATATAGTTTCTTAAATTTATTTTTCCACTCTATATTCCAAACTGAGAGTTATACTGGCAGTGTGAAGCATCTGACAGCCCTGTTGTCCATAGATACATCATCACATCTTAGAACTACTCTGTCAATTTTTTTGTAAGACAGTTCAATACTTCTTTCAGATGAGTTGGAACTCCAGAACTGTGGGAGTGAGGAGGTGATATTTGAGTTTCTGATCAAAGGGAAAGGAGTATTGTTCCCTGTGTTTTCTCTCCTTTCTTCTTCACATTTTTATGGCTATCTTCTCTGCCTTTTATTTTTAATGTCTCCGTGGATAATATTCAGAGCATCATACTTCCACTGTGTCAAGATAATAGTGTCTTCCCCCCCGAAGATGATGATGTCTCTAGGACAGGTCAGGCTTTCACAGTAGCCTTCCCCTTAAAAGCCTACACAGTAAGGGTAGAACATTGGATTGTACTGTGAGCATCATGCCCTGAGGGTCAGGTGAGATTACCAAGGCCTGCTGCTTCATATTTAATTTTTCTATTCTTGGGGCCTTTAATTTCAGAGCATCCTTGACTTAAATGGAATAGGGATAATTATTTCTGTGTTCTTACTCACTAACAACCACAACCTTATAACAGTTTTGTGTGTATCTGCCATTATTATAACAGACAACAGAGTCCTGTGGCACTTTTAAAGACTAACAGATTTATTTATCGCATGAGCTTTCGTGGGAGAAAATCCCACTTCGTCAGACGCTTTGAAGATGGGAAAGTTACAGAATGGGAGGAAATTAAATGCAGGGGAGTGTATGACATATTAATTTCCAATCTTGGCTAACTTATTTTTGCTCCATTAGTGAAGCTAACAAATATCTTACTGAAGCTCTTCAGTCTGTCAATGAATTGGAGCTTGAAGATGTAATAGAAAACATTATTGATGCTGTTGAAAAACAACCTTGTAAGTAACTATTTTTTCTAAAAGCTCTACTTTAATCTTTGTCTTTATAATGTTATCTGTAAAAAGAAAAACCTATTGACAGTTAACTAAGGTGTTTGTTCTAGTCAAGCCATTGAACAAAGATGCAATTTACATATCTCTACTATTGACTTCTCATTTTGCTAAATATTAAGGCTTCTCGTATCATCAAAAGCCAGTGTAATTTTGTCTCTTTGTGCGACTCCTGACCCAGTAGCAGTGAAATCTTTTAATGCCAGGTCATGATTTCCTTCTTGTATTTTGACCAAAAATTTGTCAATGTAAAGCTATGAAAACATCATTTAATATTTTTTCTTCATAGTTGAACTCGTGCGTGCGCAATTGAAGATCTGATTTTTAAACCTTTAGGTGGCCTCATGGATTCCTGATTGAAAAATAAATGCATTAGGGATTTTGTGCTTCCTTTGGGACCCAGCAAAACTTTGCACTTCTCCCTATAAGGAGCTGTCACTCTTAAAGTGACAGCACTCTTATTAATGATAGATATTTTTGAAGTTAAATTCTCAGTTGAACACAATGAAGGCTACAGTTTATTGAATGCCAAGGTTGTATTAACTGTTTGAATAATGATGTAAACCAGGTGTCAGCAACCTTTGCTGGCCC
This sequence comes from Pelusios castaneus, assembly GCA_007922175.1. Taxonomy (NCBI): domain Eukaryota; kingdom Metazoa; phylum Chordata; order Testudines; family Pelomedusidae; genus Pelusios; species Pelusios castaneus. The sequence continues at coordinate 18,306,490 of ML685781.1, forward strand.
CTGTGCCAGCCCCGCTCAACGCACCCTCAGCAGGTATTGGGGATGGGGCCAGGGACTTCTCCTTTACGGCCCCATCCCCATGTGCGGGCTCCTGTCCCCTGCTGGCCATTCTCCCCTATGTGCTGCGGTGCCATTTCCCTGCTGGCTGTGCTCCTCAGAGGGGAAGCACAGCCAGTAGGGGCCTGGAGCTGCGGCATGTGGCTCTTGTGGCTCTGGGCCCTGCTGGGGGGAGGAGAGCCTGAGCGGCGCCGCGTGCCGCTCAGGATTGGCCTGTGATTGGCCTGTGTGCCAAGTTTGGCACATGTGCTGTGCGTTGCAGACCCCTGATATAAACCTGTATAAAAAGGTTCTGGAACAGTGAGCCTGCAGTATGTGAAGCTTCTGTTTAATACATGTGTAGGTTATTTTGGCAGGTTGTAGGTTTTGACATGTGTAGGTTATTTCAGCAGGGACAAATGATAATGAGTTTGTTCTAAATTCTAAGTGAATTAACTATACAGTATGAAGAGTTGTATAGAGATGTAGCTCTCTGGTAAGTATATGTAATGACCTGCATTTAGAAACTTGTCATAGAAAATTTGGATATCATATGAAATTTACTGAAAATGTAGTGATTTGTGAAGAATATTTGAGACCCTTTGAATAAAAATATTGAACCCTTTTTGCAAAAATACTTGAAACATATTTAATTTGATGCTTGTCATTTTCCATAGGCAGTAGTTTTAATCTTATGAAAAGTCTTATGAAATTTTCTTTCAGTGTCCTCTAATATGATTGAACGGGCCACAGTGGAAGCTGCAGTCCAGGAATGTAGCCAGTCATTAGATGAAACTATGTACGGTGATGCACGTTTATTTTTATTTGAAATGTGTGGTTAGATAATGTACAATCACTGATTTCTTCTTGGGAAATAAATGTCAGACTTTTTCTGCAATGCTACTATGGTAATTGCTCTATATCTTTTGTCTCTTGATATTTAATTTAAAACTGAGTAATATTCTTTCACAGCCCTGATCTACACGGTAGGCATTTTCAGCAGCAGTTGAAGAGAGATACGCAAGTTACTTTAAGTAATTTCCATATCTCCCTTCGCATGCCTAACGCCTGCTTACTGCAGTGTGTCCACTGAGCTGAGTCGAAGGGAAAAGCCCTCCTTACAATTCAGCGCTACTCCACTTCAGGGGATGGTCTTCAGGGATCGACGTCCGGATCAACTGAGTGGGTCTTCACAGAACCGTTCAGTTGATTGGGAAGTTTGATCTGACGGCTGTGAATTTTGATGTGACGGCTGTGAATTTGCCACCTTCACTGAAGACTTGCCCCTTAGGAAATAATCTTCTGGAGTATAGATCTTTAAAGATTGTTGTATAGTTCTAACATTCTGAAATTAAAATGCACTTGCTATGCGTTACACATACGATGTATTGAATATTCACCAACAAAAACAGAAATAGACGTTTTTGAGAATGAACTCTACTTTTGTGCATTTTCTGCTGATATTTCTCTGTTACCTTATTGCTGATCAAAATCTTATTTTTTTGCCTTGCTTTTGTTCTTGAAAGATTTCACGATGCATAATTCTTACTCTCACATATTTAGGTCTCAACCCTGAAGAGAAATCTGTATGTGTAGATCCTTGTTCAGACCCCCTTTGAAGTCAATAGGGCTCTGTAGACCAAAGGTTCTCCCTTCCTGAATCTCTAGAAATCTGTTGTGATAAATTCAAAGGCATAGCATCTGTCAGAGAGCCGTGCTGTTCCGTAACTAAGTCATTTTCTCCCTGTAAGCTGAAATGAATCCTGACATAAAGTGAATATTGTACTTTTTATCAACTCTGAAGTTGATACAGTTACAATAAGAGCATTGAAAACTAGATTAATTGGTGGAAAGGAATCAACAATAAATTCAACGGCATATAACCCTTCTGTGAAATGGTATGAAAAGTTTCATGCGTAAGTAGTTGCCCCTTTTTAAAGATGATTATTTTGACCATACCAAAAATACTTTATTTTCAAGCTAGGTACCAGTGCATATTACTAAATAACCTTGATAAATCCTGTTTGAAAAACTTGGCGATTTTTGTTAAAGAAAGAAAGAGAGAAGAGCATATAATTATCTTTAACTTCCATAGAGACTGTTTAAAATACAGTTCCTTCTGCAAATAAGAAGCTGATATAATTAATGGCAGGGTAAGGGGACTGGAAGAGAAAATTAGGTTTCTGTGGAGCACTGATGTTAGCTGTTTCTTTGAAGTTCTTTTCTCAAATAAAGCTTTAAATGTGTATTGTGGTTTCAGAGAACACATTTTCAATATTATCGGGGCCTTTGACGTTCCACGTTATGTTTATAATTCAGAAAGGAAGAAGTTTCTACCGTAAGTCTCCTTTATTAAATCTCAGCTGGTATTTTTCTGATATTGCTAATTTTCCATGTATCAAAGCCTTTATTTTTGTATGGTTAAAATTGCCATTGCAAACTTTCACTCTTGGATGATGTGGTAGTCTCAAAATGAACGACGTGACTCAAGAGTGAGTATGTTGACGACACGCTGCCTTTAGGAAGCTGATTACAACTGTTTTTGGAGAGAGAAAGTATTGTGGTTTTTGTTTGTTCTTTTGTTAAATAGGATTTACATCTTTTATACAAATTAGTTTGCTTCATTAGGTTAGCCTGTCTTAAGGGTCATGGCGAACACTGGCAGGTAAATAATTTTGCTGGGCCATCAGTCGAGTCTTTCTTTTTTAATGGCATGGAGTCAAAATAAATAATCTTTGTCCTGTGATTATTGGTACAATGTATGCAGTACTGCTGGTGATATTGACTCTAAATTGTACGCATCTGTCTATCAGTTTTTCGGTTTGAACTTTTCATTATATGGTATTTGCTGAGGGATAGAAGAAGTCCATATGGCACTTAAATGAGATGGCATTCATGCTTCACAAAGTGTGGGTTTTTTTTCCTGTTACTTATTTTGTAGAGCACTCTTTAAAGCAGTGCTTATATTGCAGCACACAGAAATCTAAATCATAGCTAACTGATTTGTGTGAAGGAATTTAGAGTAGAACCTTTTCTTAACGTAGTTCATGATCCGGCTGGCCTTTCACAAGCATCCTGCAGGGTAGAGGTTTAATTCTGAATCCCACTCTATAACTTCCAAGGGTGGCAGTTGCTGGGAGTTCTGTGAATATGTCGTGTTAAGCCAGAACAAGGGTAACATCTTTATTCAATTAAAAAGCCCAGAGTTCTGTTCACTGCTGCTCAGGTAGAAAGATGTGACAGAGGTACTGATGTTAAAAGGGGGAGATCTTCAATATACATAAATGCAAGGGATTCCTAGCAGAAAACTCGCTCTCTGAATAAATAAAATATGCAATAGTGTTGAAGACTTTGTAGCTTTCTACTTAACTATTGGTTTAGATTAAAATATCATTGGGTATTTAAATTTTTCTTCCAGTCTATCTATGACCAACCATCCTGCACCAAATTTATTTGGAAGTGCCAGGGATAAAGCAGAGTTGTTTCGTGAACGCTACACCATCTTGCAGCAGGTGAGAGAAAGAAACCTTTTGGCTTATTTAATGAAAGGCAAGAGTAAAATGCTATCATCTTATGTTCTGAGACAAACGTTTATGGACAGTAACTCCTCTGTAGCTGAGCAGCTAGCGTGAACCACAGTTGTAATCTTAACATCAGGATCTGTAACAGGTTGAATTGACTCTCCTGGAATTATGTGGCATTGTGGATTTTGAGATGTATTGGTATTGGTTATCAGGCTTGAAAGGCGATCTGTGAACATGGTTAAGAATCACACACCAACTTTTGAACTATGTGCTTAATGCACCAAACAGCTTCTATCTTAGCCTTAAAATTTAAGACAACAGAGTCTTGTGGCACTTTTAAAGACTAACAGATTTATTAATCGCATGAGCTTTCGTGGGAGAAAATCCCACTTCGTCAGACGCTTTGAAGATAGGAAAGTTACAGAGTGGGAGGAAATAAAATGCAGGGGAGTGTATGACATAGCATCAGGTCAGGCTGTAACAGCATTTGCTGTTTGCTGTTACAGCC
>ML685781.1:18310957-18329883 GCA_007922175.1 Pelusios castaneus
TTAGTCTTTAAAAGTGCCACAAGACTCTGTTGTCTTTCTACAATAGACTAACACGGCTACCCCTTTGGAATTTAAAATTTAAGGTCCACTGAAATTGTGGATCAGCAGCTCCCATGTCAACTGATGGTGCAGTTGGTAATTTCTGTGTTGGTAACATCACATGTCTGATGGAAACGGCTCAAATCTGGAGGTGGCAGACAGAGCGAAGATAAGAGGAGGAAATGTCATTTATTTCTTAGCAAATGTGTGTTGCACAGGTTTGGAAAGGCTTTTCTGTTGATAGTCGTAGTACGTACCCTATGGTTATAATAAAATCTTTGCAAACTAGTGACGTGCACCAAATGTTTCTTTGACTTCTTTAAATAGAAAGCATTGAAAATTGGAAACTGCTAAATGTTGTGGGTTTTTTTGTTTTGTTTAAGTATTTTGGATGCAGAATGTGGGATTCCCTTGAAATGACTCCATGAGTCACCAAGAGTGGCCACTCCATACGTTCTTTAATATTTGAGGCATTCTGATTGCTAAGATATTTTATTTAGTCACCTTTTAATTTACCAAATGTTCTGTTCCGGATTCTGACTTATTTCCTTTGGATGGAGATTTCCCCACAGCCATCTATGCTTTTGACATAGCCTGATTGGATTTGTGCGTGGTGCTGTATTTGTAGGTACCCTAGAAAAGCACTTGGGGCTTTAGTTGGTGCCGATGCAGCAGTCTGTCTGATGTGCTCACATCATCCTTGGGTTCCATGAGCTGTGCTAGGTGCAATTCAAGGGGTTGGTTCTGATCTGTGAAGTTCCACGTCGTGGAATATGACTATGCAGCATTTTCAGTATAGACAATCCCTTAGATAAAAAGCTCTTTAAGGGAGGGACTGCCTCTTTACCATATGCACTTCGGACAGTGGATCCCTGAGGGGCACACCTTCCATCCTCACCCCAGCTGCCATCAAGGCGTTAATTAAATTATAAATAATTCATAATAAGACACGTTGCATGGCTTTAAAAGTTACCGCTTAGTCTTTTATTTGATTGCCCATTGTTGTTTGATTTATTATTGGAGGTAAATTCTTGTTAAATAAATTTTCTTCTTTTCCAAATCAAAAGAGGTTGGCTAAAACTGAATGAGAGCCTTTTAAAATAGCATTTCCTGGAGTGCGTATTTAGTGGTGGGGTGTTATCATTTTTAACTGGATCACATTAATCTTGGTTTCTGTAGAGGACTCATAGACACGAGTTGTTTACTCCTTCAGCGATTGGTGCTCATCCTGATGACAGCAGGAGTAAATTTCAGGTAAAAATGTTTAGTATTTTGGGGGTGGGGGTGGGAGAATGGTATGCATTAATGTTTCCCCACTTGATATCCAAGTGTTGATCCTGATTGCATAACCATTGAACATGAGATGCTTCCTATTGTCTTAGTCTCTGTCTACATCACAAAATCCTCATGTCTGGCACAATTCAGTGTGATGAGCAGGCTGCTCAAAAGCAGTTTTTAACTGGAAGAGAAGAGGTTTGGCTGAGCTGCGTTGGCAGGACACCTTTCCATACCCTGCTTCCATTGAGCTTGGGATTTATTCTCCATCCCTCACTTCCATAAACATTAAATTCACAAATTTAGAGCTCATAAAGTCATTGCTTAAGCCTGCCCTGCTCAGACCAAGCCTACTACCAGTAAGCGCTCTTCCCCCCTCCACCCCCGCCCCCCTATCCTTATTTGTGCTGTGGAATGGGAGCTTCAGATATCAAATTTTATCCATTTTCCTGCCCCTTCCTTTTTCTTCCCATCCGCAACCTACAAATAAAAGCTTTGACAGAGCAAAGTAAGCTGATGTGAATTGAATTGCATTTAAATCCCTCTTAATTCTACACTGGGGTGTTTTAATTTCTTAACTGCTACGTCTCCTTCTCTGTCCTGGTCTACACTGCTGGTGGCCATCAATGGGTGAAATGTAAGCTGTGTAGTGTAGCTTGCCTATCTCCTGTCAACTTCCTAGTGTTCCCTTACCGTGGCGTTTCCACGGCACTGCGTCGATGGGAAACAGCCTCCTGTTGACACAACTTGACTCTTTTCGGGGCTTTTTAATGTGTCAGCTGGAGAGCGCGGCCCACTCAGTCGAGCCTGCTGCATCAGTGCATGCAGCCCTGGCAGGGCAGACATACCCTCTATCACCAGCATGCACAGTGCTTCCAGACACTGTAAGAAGGCTGCTGACCCCTGGATCAGAGCACAGTGCCACTCTATGACACACGAAAAACGTTTTCTCAGTAGCGAGACAGACTGGACTTTCCTTGCACAGGACTTCTGATATCAGCTGTGTCGCACTTTCAGGATTATGGAGACCCAGGTGGTGTGTTGAGCCCAGCTAACCAGGGCTTGACAAACCTGGGTGCCAGGTACCATGGCGACCGCGGTTTGTAGCCTGGCTCCTAGCTCTACTGGGGAAATGCAATGGAGGAGAAGTTAAACTGCTGGTGCCTAGCTGGGAGCCAGTTTTGTCCATGTCTGCTCTTAACTAAAAGTGATGATGTCACGTTTATCAGCAAAACCCACAAGTCATTTTTACATTGCTACCATTGACGCCAATGTATTCCAGGGCAAAATTTGGCCCTGTATGTTTAATTTTAATCCGTTTGTAAATCAAGCATCTCATTTTTACCATTTTTGTTTCACCCACTGAACAGTTCTTTTAAGTTAACAGCTATTAATAACTCTTCCTGCACCCCAAACTCTGGTGCGTATGACTCCCTGAAATGTATCCTCACATTTCCAGTAAATCTGAGTCATGTTATACCTAACTGATGTCTATAAACTATGCTATAGCACGTACTGTACAGTACTTAACTTGCTAATTCACTCTTTGATTCCAGCTTAAAACAATAGAAACTCTGTTGGGCAATACAGCTAAAGTTGGGGAAGTGATTGTTCTGGGGATGATAACACAGCTAAAAGAGGTAGGATACATTATATGGTGGGGTTTTTGGGTTGTCTTGCTTTCAGCAATAACATAGTTTTGAAAACCATGTGGCTTAAATACTTGTTATGGCCTGATCCTGCTTCCATTTAAGTTGTGGCAAAACCCCTTTGATTTAAATGATTCAGGAACAGTCTTTAATACATGACACTTCTTTAGGAACACTCAATAACTTACACGAAAGGGTAACTGCGTTTTTCTCATTAAAGGACTGGATTTTGTTATACTTCAATTTCCTGTAAATCTGGAGTGTTAGTTTCTAGAGATGTTCTCATCAACCATTGAAATTTGAAATGTTATGTCTGAAGTTGCCAATCCATTTTTATATACCTCTTGTGATAACAAAGCAAGTAAAATCAAAACAAATTCGGCATTTAAAGGGTGATGTAAAATATTTTTGTTTTTAATTCTTTAAGCATTCAGTGTTTGAAATAAAGGCATTTGTTTAAATCTTTGCTAGATTCATAAAAAGGAAGTACTTATCACAATATGTATGTTTCACGTTTCTAGGCAGGATAAAACTATATGGTCTCCAAATTTGAACGTCTGACACACATTTATTCAAGAAAAATGTATCAAATGCTTCCCTTTTATATGGCCTGTTACTTGCTAAAGATCAAGATTGAAGCCAAAAATATGCACACTGCATTATGTTTGTCTGGTTCCATCACTGATGCAAGCTGGTTAAAATCAGAGTGGGCAGGTTGAGGGTGGGTTTTGATTCGTTTGGCATGGACTAGCACAATGAACATCTTTATTGCTTTGACTGAGTAATGTGTTTGGGAGAGTGATTTGGGAGTTTGTGTGAGATCTCTTCTGTCAGTCCACCCAAGGGTGATTGGCATTGCAGTCATGAAATTCTCTCACCAGTGTTAAGGATAAGTGGGGTACCTAACAAGTGTAGGAAAAAGGGTGTACCCATTTCCCTATGTCTTCCCTAGTATTCAGCCACATGCAGCACTTGCTAGTGATGGGGAAATAAGATGCTTTTACTTTACCAGCACTGATTTTTGGGTTGAGTGAGTCTCTGACAATAGTGTGGATTCTGTCTTGTTTTTCTCTGGATTGTGATAGCACAATCTCCATTGCCCTACGAATAAACTTTTCTCCATTTTACTTTTCAGGGGAAATTTTTCTTGGAAGATCCTACCGGAGTTGTCCAGCTAGACCTTAGTAAAGCAATATCCTTTCTATGTGACTTAAGGAATTAAGAGGTTTTCCAAAAAATTACTGTGGAACTCTCATTTCACACTTCAAAAAGGCGAACAATTACATTTTAACAAATGCAGTTCCATACATGCAGAACTGCAATCTTACCTTTTTTCTGTGCAAATAACTGAGTTGCCTCAACTGAAAAGTGCTTTAAAAGATTTGTTGCAATGGGGTTAGGCTTGTTGCAGTAAGATTAGTACTCTGCTTTTGGGAGACCTGTCTGGCGTGTTCCTGTTCACATGCTACTCATCCAGCCCGGTACCAGGTTGATTAGCTTATATTATATACAATGTGAGAGAATTTATTCTGCCACCAACCAGCCTTGCTACACTGTCTGTAAAATAGATTTTGGTTAAAGAATTAAAATTAAAGGAATTTTTTTCATTATCTCCATCTAACAAGAACATTGTCCTTAACAGCTTTGTACCAGTTCCACAGTGGCTTATATACTGAATCATGTTTTGTTTTGGCAGAAGGTAAAGCAGAAGTTTTTTTGCTAACTTTTAAAATGTTAGTCCCTCTCTTTGGACCATTGCGGTAACAATATACTCTCTTGGTGTGGTTAAAGCAGCACAGGATTTACATCAGTATTTACGCTACTAAGGTTGTCAGGGAACTGAGTGAGCGATTGGAACTCTTGCCATGGCTCTTTCACAGCCCATCATTAACTTAACTGAGAGGGTCTAAGAACTTTGTTTCCAGTGAAGTCAGTTGGACCCAAGGCACTCAGCATCTCTTGGAATTGGGTGTTCAGTTCATGTGGATACAATGTGCATGAAGAAAACATGAATTAAACTGGAGAAAGGGCAGGTGGCAACATCAGTGTGGGACTAGAAAATACTGTCATAAGGCTCTTTGGAATCTGACAATATTGCATCTTGTTAAAAAGGCCCTAATCCTGCAAACACTTTGACGGGACACTACACACAGTAGTAAATTGAAGCACATGCCCAAGTGCAGAATTGGAGTTTTGGGGTTTATATAGGCCTGAGTTCAAGTGGACAACTTCTCTTATCTGTAGCATTTTATTTTATAAAATATAAACCCAGGATACCTAATATAATCTCTATAAATACCAGCAATTTCTTATTTTATGGTAATACATCATGCTTTAAAGCTTTTATAATGAACTAAATGGAAAATAAATAAAGGATGAAAGGGGGCTAGAATGTCACTTCTGTATTTTTGTGCTTTTGCTTTTTGTAAAATTGGAACAATGTGAATATAAAATACAGTGTTAAAGATGCATTCGGTTTACTAAAATGTATTTCTGTGGGGTGGGGATTAAATTTCCTAGGCTGGTATGAGGATCAAGTATTCCATGTGAATGCTTTTGGATTTCCACCCACTGAGCCTTCAGCTACCACTAGGTATATAAATGACTTTTTCTGACTTCAGTCTGATGTTGCATATTTTGCTATACCTTTCAAAGTGCTGTTATTCTTTGTTATTTGTGGAACATCAGTGGTGTGCTTCCTTCCTTAAAAATGGTGCAATGACTTTTATGTGTTTCTGCTCTGTGTGAGGCTGAGACGAACCCCATTGTGTAAGTGGAAAGAATCCCAATGGTTAAAGGTCTTTGGATCAGGCCTTATGTGCATTAATAGATATGAGCCCTTGTTAGAGATTGGGAAGCTACTTCAGGGAAATAAAGAAATGGAAGCAAGACTATCAATGAGAATGTGTTAAAGTTTAGCAAATCAGAACACATGCTTAATGTCTGCATGACTCTCATTTCTCTCTCCCACTCCTGCCGCAAAATATAGATACTGATGTCATCTTGTCTGATTTTAAACTAACAAAGCTTTTTTTCATAATAGACATTTATATTAATGGGAAAAAATGGGTCATAGCCAGAAATGATTTGGGAAGAAAGGGGTTAACCAGAGACTCCAGACAGAAACTCCAGCAAGTAGAGGCAGAAGCAGCCAAAGCAGGGACTGCTGCACTGGAGGAGAGGAGTGAAAGGGGTAAAATGGGGGCCACCCTTTCCCCCAGGAGTCCTCTGAATCCAGAACCATCCAGGGAAGACACCCTCCTCCACACACTCTGGGGGGCACTAGGTCCCAGGTGGGGAGCTCCCATGTAGACTGCAGAGGGGAGCCAGCCAGAAACACCAGCTGGCAGGGATAAAAGTAGCCAGAGCATATCTCTGGACATTCAAAGAACTTTCTATGGTTCTGACTGTACTTTCTCTGCCCTGTTTGATTAGCTCTTTGCTCTGATCCTCTCCCTGCCCTTCCTTCAGTCTCTTCACCTCACTTCACGCAACATCTGTCCCATGTCCTCTTAGTCCCTTCCTTTTTCTTTCCAGTAAGCGGATCCTCTTCTAAGGTACACACTTGCCCTAAGTAAATGGTGAAACTGACAGGGTGTTTGCTGCTACCCCATTGTTCAGTTTACTTGTATTTTCTTCCCCTTCCCCAGTCTGTGATTACCTGGTATATTTAGATTATAAAATGTCCAGGGCAGGGACCATATACTCCTCTGTACAGTGCCTACCACAGTGGACAAATTCCAAAGGGGTAGCCGTGTTAGTCTATTGTAGAAAGACAACAGAGTCCTGTGGCACTTTTAAAGACTAACAGATTTATTAATCGCATTAATAAATCTGTTAGTCTTTAAAAGTGCCACAAGACTCTCTTGTCTTACCACAGTGGAGTTCCACTCTTAAGCGGCCCTTAAGCACTATTGCAGTAAACATGTTAAAATAAATAAATAACCTGGAAAAATGACAATATTTTAATTATGTAGGGCATATTATGGGAACATAAACTTTTTTGGAGGGCCTTCTTCAACTTCAGTGAAAGCTTCTGCAAAGCTGAAACAACTGGAGGATGAAAATGAAGATGCCATGTTTGTTTTTGTTTCTGATGTTTGGCTAGACCAAGTAGAGGTATTAGAAAAGCTTCACACTATGTTTTCAGGTAGGTGCAATGTTGTTTGCCTTTCTGTCTGATCCTTACGTTGAAGAATGTTCAGGCAATTTGGTTTGGGGTTATGCTTTGACTTTAAATAGGCTCTTTTGCGCACACACAAAAAAAGTTGTGGTATTTTTCTTCTAGTTGTGATAGTAAAACTTTTAAGCAGATGCTGAAAAAAGCTGGAGTTAGCATAATAGTCACTAACCATATGCCACAGTCTCATGAAGACATGACTGACCTTGAGTTTAGAGAGAGGTCAGTGGGGGCCCCACGTCTTATTTTGTGTAGAATCTTGCTACACCTATGCCCAATTCTGATGAAAAGTCAATCTTTCTTTACGTGGTTGCCGCTCTGATTCATGGCTCAGATTATATTTCTTGGTTGGACCCTATCTAACAGTTTTTAAATTGATTTGCATTGTGGTTTAGCAAAAGGTGAGTTCGGATATCTCTCTTTCATTTTGGAATGCTGTTGTTTTAGATTGTAGTCGTGTGACTTGATGAGAATGTGTGCCTTGTTTGTGAAAGTTCTTCCTAGGCTGCTTTTTTATTTATAGAAACCTTTATTTGATTGGAATCTAATAATCCTTGGACCCTTGTTGGTTTAGCAGTAAGAACATGCTATGATTTATTCTTAAAATATGTGCTGTTTTTCTTCCACACATCGTTACATTAGTAATGTTGACAGCTCTTGGACAGCAAATGTCTGAGTAATTCATGTGTTGCCTCTTTGTTTTCCAAAATACTTTGGAATGCTTGTACTCACTGTCTTGTGTAAAATGCAAATGTTTTGAGGTGTAAAAACATGAAATCATAGATGGGAAATTACTGTTAACTTCTCTTCAATTTTCCATAAATTATCACACTCTTTCCTGGTATCAGACATTATGGAAACCAATTAATTATTTTGAGAAGTGACTTGAACTGATCTAAGATTGTGTATAAAAAAGGGATCTTGGTGAGTGAAGTACCATATTGAGTTATACTCTTTAGGATGAATGTAATAGATTTTCTGTTTAAAAAATTGGATCAAATAAGAGTTTTATTTATTGATAATAATTATGGCACACTTTTAAAAAATAAAACATACAACAATATTGGAGTAATACCAGAGAAGAGACATTGGTTTGCAGTTCAATTTTTCTTGGCAAAAGACCTTCTGTTAAATGCTTCATTTAGCAGTTGAATTTTAAGCCTGTAGAACAAATTTGAGTCTGGAACAGAATAATTTAAAAATATATATATATATGTAAATGAGAGTTATATGAAAACCTTAGTGCTTGTTCTTGTTTATTTTGATTGAGGCTTTGTTTTATTTCTTAAAGTGGGATTGCTTAGTAGTAACGTGTTATCAGATTGCTGTTTCTTTTTTTGACTCATGTTTCAAGTATTTGTCAGAGACTCTTAAACTGTTTAGACCCATATCTCCAGTTAACCATCTAAAGAAAAAATAAGTACACTGCAGTGCATTGGACTCACCTTTTACTGGAGAGAAAGATGTGTGCGTGCGCGCACACATTACCGATGCCTTTCCCTGTAATAAAGGGAAGTAAGTATAAAATCTGGCGTGGTCAATTGATTGCTTGTGTGTGCAGATACTGTTTGGCCTAATCTGCTCCCACTGAAGTCTGGGGCTGGAGTAGACCCTGCACCATCTCATTACAAGGGATTTACTTCTCAGCTCTGTCCCTCTCTAAATAGTTTAAAATAAATAAATAACCATCTCCTAAATTCCTGCCTTAAGAGGAATTGCTTGGCCACGTTAATAGTCCTTGAAGCTAGAATCACTGCTCCAGCTTTTAAACCTGATGAAAGAGACTGGAGGGTGAACTGTTCATCAGCGAAGAATACTGGACATATTTAGTCTGCAGAAGGGAAGAGTAAGGGGGGAATTTGACAGTGGCCTTCAACTACCTGTATGGCAGTGCCAGGGAGGAGGGAGCTGGGCTGTTCCCAGTGGTGGCAGATGACAGAACAAGAAGCAATGATCTCAAATTGCAGGGGTGTCTGGGCGAGTGTGCATGTGTGTTCTAGGCTGGGTATTAGAAAAAAAACTTTTTCACTAGGAGGTTGGTAAAGTACTGTGGAATAGGTTACCTAGGGAGATGATGGGATCTCCATCCATGGAGATTTTTAAGGTCCGGCTTGACAAAGCCCTGGCTGGGATAATTTAGTTGGGGTTGGTCCTGCTTTGAATAGGGGGTTGGATTACATGGTCTCCTGAGATCCCTTCCAACCCTAATCTTGGATGATTCTGTGATACGAAAGTACAAAGTAATACATGGTGTAATGTTTGTGTCTTTACCAGGCTACTCCTCTGCACCTCCAACTTGCTTTTTCTTTTGTGGAAATTTTTCCTCTGCACCATATGGGAAAAATCAAATTCAGTCCCTAAAAGGTATGAAAGTCTTTGTAGTCGGTTATTTATTGTACATTAAAATGGGCAACAAATATTGATAAAAATATATATTTTAACTTCTGTTAATTTTTTGTTTTAGCAGAGATGGTATTTTTCACTTATTAATATGTATGGTAGTTCCTGAAGTACAGAATTCAACTACCTAGACCAATAGTGTTATAAGAAATGTTAAAATGCATTTTTTCTGACTTCAGGTTCCCTCAAGGCTCTTGCAGACATAATATGTGAATATCCTAGCATTCATAAAAGGTACATATCAAAAAAGCTACAGAATTGTAAAATTGTTTATGTAAAAAGTTAGCTGAATAGTTATGCTAATGACTTAATTATTTCAATAATTACTATGGGCTGGCTATGATTGCATAGCTGTTCACAATAGCATGCCAGAGTATAGAAACAAAGCCATATTATTATTATGGGAGGTGTGTAAGGTTTGAATCCAACCTGTGAGAGCTGTGTAATATCAGCTACATACAGTATGCTGAACAGTACTCTTTCTCCTGCAATTTTTTGTAGCCTTTGATTTTTGCAGGGACACCATTCAGGTGAACTTCTTTCTGTGCCTGCCTGGTGCCTATTGGGCTGGGGGGGGGGGAGGCGGTCTGCCCATAGAAAACTTGCTGCTGGATCAGGGCCTAAGTTGAATTTTACAAAGTCAAATGTAGGATCTCATGTTGCTGGAAGCAACTGCAGGCCTTTAAGCTGTGCAAACCCCAGAAAGCATCCCTGGAAATATTGGCTTGATGTGGATGCTCTTCCTCCCCTCCTCAAAACAGTTTTCTGTAGCCATTACTTTAGGTTGGGGCAAATTCGTAGAAGGGGAGCGCCTGTAAATGATCTTTCTGTGTTCCACTGTTTCTGTTTCTCTTGTCTTTCAAACCCTCCTGTGGCTATAGGGCTGACCCTCCTTAAAAATTTCTTGTGCTTGTAATGCCTTCAAACACCTGGCAGTGATTAGGTCGTTTCTTTGCTGATCCCACTGCCAATCATGCTGATGAATATTGTCTCATTCTTTCCTTCTGCTCACTTGTCTGTTATCTCCTGTCATACTTTGATGTAAGGTCTTTGAGTAGGGATTCATTTGGGTTTGTTTTTGTACAGCACCTAACACAATGGGGTCCTGGTCTGTGACTAAGACTCTGTGTTATGGTAATACAAGGAAATAATATTACATGGGTTTGAGGATATGGAGAAAAAGGCAGGGATATCTAGGTTCATCCTCTCCATCGTCTGATATTCTGAATTTGTAACAGCAGCTCTCAAGTAACTGGATCTGGTCTCCAGAATTGGTACTCCATAATAACATTGCTTAAGTATCTTTGTAGTTTGATTAATAATATGTAGCCTATATTTAGATCATTGCAGCTATTACTATATTATTTATAGAAAGACAAAAGAGTCTTGTGGCACTTTTAAAGACTAACAGATTTATTAATCGCATGAGCTTTCGTGGGAGAAAATCCCACTTCGTCAGACGCTTTGAAGATAGGAAAGTTACAGAGTGGGAGGAAATTAAATGCAGGGGAGTGTATGACATAGCATCAGGTCAGGCTGTTGAATTGACCTCCCCCCTCCTCTATGTGCTGTTAGTGTTTTGAATCCTAACACCTACTTTGATTTGCTGTTACAGCCTGACCTGATGCTATGTCATACACTCCCCTGCATTTAATTTCCTCCCACTCTGTAACTTTCCTATCTTCAAAGCGTCTGACGAAGTGGGATTTTCTCCCACGAAAGCTCATGCGATTAATAAATCTGTTAGTCTTTAAAAAAAGTGCCACAAGACTCTTTTGTCTTTCTACAATAGACTAACACGGCTCCCCCTTTGGAATATATTATTTATAGCAGTCGATTTGTGTTTGTTCCTGGCCCTGAAGATCCTGGTCCTGGTCCTATTTTACCTAGGTAAGTTGGCTACAGTTTTTCTAATTTTAAGACCTTTCTAGTACAGTATTGCTAAAAAGCATACAACTCTGCAATGTGCTGCTCTTTGTTGTAGGCCACCACTAGCAGAAAACATCACTAGTGAATTCAGACAGCAGGTGCCATTTTCAGTTTTCACTACAAATCCTTGCAGGTAAATGTGACTTTTATAGTAACCAGAGAATGCAAAACGCTTACTATTTTTCCTATTGTTTTAGTTAATGACTAGTTTGTGTGTAGACGTAACGTTCTTAAAATGTGTGATAGCGACAATAAATATTAGTGTGAACTTTGGCAATAAAAAGTACATTTTACACCTTGTAACCTTTTCTACTTGTTTAATTTAAGGAATAAAGAAGTCTATACTTTAAAATTAACATCTGTGCATAAAATGATTGCACATTATATTCTTCCCTCACCTAAAAATTAAGTAGCAGAAATATTAAAAAAAAGAGAGTTCAAGTGCAATGTGTTGACTTTTCTGTACCTGGAAAGAAAGGAAGTGGTGAAGTCAGGAGTTGTAGTAGTGGTTTTAATTGCAATTTATCTTTAATTAGTATAATTGTAAACAAAATTTCATTCTGTATTTTCTATTCAGAGTTCAGTACTGCACACAAGAAATTATCATCTTCCGTGAAGATTTAGTAAATAAAATGTGCAGAAACTGTGTCCGCTTTCCTAGCAGCAACTTGGATATTCCTAATCATGTAAGTTAAGAGTAGGCCCAATATTTCTTGTTAAGACCTCCTTTAATTTACTGTGCTTAATACAAGATTTATGTACCTTTTTCATTCCTTAACACTTCTCAGTATAAAAAAACCTCATAATAGTCTAAATGTTTGGTGACTGGGGACAATTTTGTAAAAGGATTTCAGTGTATGTAATGCAACTACTTCAGAAATAATTGCTATAGTAAAATAACTGACAGCATCCAGCGTTCTTTGAGCCCTCGTCTCTTTTGAATCCCACTGTGGGGGTGTCTGTATGCACAAGTTTGCAACTTTCTAGCAGTGTCCTTGATATGTGTGTTGCCAATAACAGCTGTTGTGCTAAGAAATTCTGATATTCCAGGGGTCAGAATGATGGCTGAGTTGATACAGCTCTTGATTGTGCGTGGGTATCCAAGGCTTCATAGCTTGGTACTTGTTGTCCCTGAAGCTTTCCTCCCTCACAATAGTGGAGCCTTTTTGTGTTAAGAGCAACCCACTCAAGAACATAAATCTACAAAGCTTCAGGGGAGGAGGGGTGCACTCCACAAATACTAACTTTCTACATTCATGACGAGCACTTTTCTCCCTCCTATAGTATCAACAGGATGCTTTCTGCATGACTGCCTGGCATTTTCCCTCTGGGAGCTGCATCATGGTGCCCCGTCTGTCTTTTTGTTCTGCATCATTAAAGCAAATTAATGGGAGGGGGAAATTTTGTCGTCATATTGATCTCATGGCATGGTCAGGCCTTCTGTAATAATGGAGTCAAAAAGTCACGTGTATGTAATGCTTCTGTTAAGTGTAGCAGGTTGGTAGTCCTTCAAACACAGTGTGATCCAGGGAATAATTCTGATTTGACTGTGTGTGTTCCATTGATCCTACTGTTCACTACTTGAGATTGCAACTGGACCTCACAATTCGTTGTTCGGCAGTTGTGGCACAGACAGGATTAGGAATTCATGGGAGGCAGATACTCTTTTCACACACATGCACTTTACTGCGAGCATCATTGCTTAATAAACAAGAGGAGAAAAGCTTGAAAACGCTAAGCATCTCTAGCTGCTTTTAACATGGAGAATTGATAACTATGGTAAACAGGAATTTTGGTTGGTCCAACATTTTATTTTGATTATATTATTTTCCTTTTGTCTTGCAGTTTGTGAAGACTATATTATCACAAGGACATCTGACTCCACTTCCGCTTTATGTCAGCCCTGTGTTTTGGGCGTATGATTACACCTTGAGGGTGTACCCTGTGCCGGATCTGATCGTCACTGCAGATAAATACGATCCCTTCACTGTCACTAATACTGACTGCCTTTGTATAAATCCTGTAAGATTTGCTTTATGCTTTACCAAAATAAGGACACAACATCAGTAAGCAGAGAATCATAAGATATCTTTTGAAATTTAATTTATTTAATGAAATTATTTTTATTTATTCTTAGTAGGCCCAAATACAACAGGAAACTATTGTATGGTTTACACAGACAGGCAGATTGAAAGCAGTTATATTATTATGCAAAGAACAAAATATGACATCTTTGCTGACACGAGTTTGGTATTTTTCATTATAGGGCTCTTTTCCAAGAAGTGGATTTTCATTCAAGGTGTTCTACCCCTCCAATAAAACAGTAGAGGACAGGTAAATAGTTTCAGGATCTGTTATTAACAAATGATAAACATATAACCACTTCCTACTTGCTTTCTTCTCAGCATGAACAGGAATGTTTAGTGATATAGATGAGGATCTATTTTTAATAAGAACATCTCAGAGGTCTCCCTGTACCCATACATAGCATACTTGGGGACAGCAAAGAAAGGGCAGGTTTCTGCCTTCAGAAACAAACATCCATTGACGTTAGAGCGGTGTACACAATCCCCAGGGTGGGAAATGACCATTTCCTCTTACCATTAATCTGCTTATTTTTATTACATGCAACAATATCTTAACGAGTTATCTTAGACACAAATGTCCCACTAGTAACACACTTTTACTTGTACAAAACCCCAATTTTCAATTACAGTAAAAAGTGGGGTGATGAATATAATAAAATCCAACTTTTTTAAAAGTACCTTGTGCTTTTCAGCACCTCAAGCCCCTCTGCAATGAAGGGATCATGTATTGTGCCTTGACACTGGAAAACATTTACCTTTTTTCTCCCATGTAGTTCATTTTTGCTGTAACAATGTTTCTATTATAGCTCGTTGTTGCTGCAGCCAGAGCTAATTGAATCCCAGTGTAACTTTCTCAGATGTATTTGGGATTTGATCTAAGCAGAGCAGCTTGTTCACTGGTTTAACCGTTTAGATTTCCAGTATTTTACACCTGTAAATTTCATGGTGTGACAGTGACTGGAAAAAAGGCCATTCACAGTGTTCTGGAAATAGAAAGTTGCATATACTAGGTATACTGCTGTGATGAGATCTCCTTCAGTTTGAATCAGTTACAATGGACATGTGAGAAATGTGAACAATATTTTCTTGTATTTGATAGCTCTGTGATTCAGTTTAATAGGTATCTGTCTAGTCTCTTTTAAATGGCTGGTGTAAACACACACACAAAAAGGGAATCTATAACAGAAGTGTTTACACAACTTTGAGCAGAAGATAGAAATACTCCTCTAGAAGGTAGTAAAGCTGTTTCAGTAATTGAGACTTCATTAAATCTTTCAAGTGTCAAAACATAACAGTAAGTAATTGGTTTTGAGAAACAATGATGCATGTTATATAAAATATTGCTTTTAATATTTTCAGCAAACTTCAAGGTCTCTGAATTTCTGAAAGACTGCATGAAGAAGTCAAACATTTTATTCCAACATACTGGAGAACTAATTTTAGTGTTTCATATGGTTATGGACATATTTTATTGTGTATTAAATTATTTTTCTCTAAATGTCAATGCAAAAGACTGGTCAATTTTGTAAATAAGCTTCAAAGGAAAAAATATCTGGTTTCTTAGAATGAAGGATTCATCATATACTGTGTTTGAATTATTCAGCAAGATTGAAACCTAGAAGTAAAGGTGTAAATAAAATAGATATTTAAAGTGGAGGGGCGTGTAAATAAAACATTGAGTGCATATTCAGAGTTGTATGCCTCTTCTGAGAATGTTTTTAGCCTTGTACTGGTCTGTTTAAAAAAAACAAACTGTCAGGATCAACTTCTTACACTGATATAAAAGACCTTTGTTTTGTTTCTTACAGTAAAATATGTATAATTTGCTCTACACATGAATTGACAGCCTAGAAGCGAGTGCCTTTAACATCTGCCAAGTCTGCTGAATGTTAAATGCTCTTTTGATACATCTCCACTGGTTTCACATCCCTTCAGGCTAGTATGCATCTTGGCTGAATCTAAAACCTGGTTTTGCTCAGGCTGCATTAGAGGGTTTGATGGAAATAAGTTAAACATGGGGGGTGAAGGGAGTAGAAGCAAAGCTTTCCTTTGGCATACACACACAAAAATTGAGGTTGGCTGCTAAAGATTGTGATGTAAAAAATTTCCTCACTGAAGTATTTTGTCATACAGTCGGTACAGAGTTAGAAATATCTTTGAAACTTAAGTGTTAGCATTTGGATAGACCCTCCATTATGTAGGGGAAGGACAATCTTCTTTGAAGAGCAGCTGCAAAATTTTAAAAATTGCAATAATTGACAATTCTGCTCTAATTCATTCTTGCACCTGAGACAATTACAGACATCTTAAAAACAAGCAGGAACAGAGTTACCTAACTACTTGACCTCATTTCTATAGGTACCAATGACATGGGAGATTCTGGAGGCCAAATGTAGCCTTCAAGGTAAGAGATTACTGTACAGGTCCTCCATAATAGCATTCTCTGAAATGTTTCCAGTCCTGCACGCAGGGCAAGTTAGGCAGAAATTCAGAGTCTTAACATGTGGATGAGACAATGATGCTCGGAGGAGGGATTTCTGTTTGTTAGGAACTGGGGAGTCTTTGGGGAAAAGAAGAGCCTCTAGGTCAAAGGCTCAACCTAAACCAAAATGGAACAAAACTGCTGGCATGCAGAATTAAAAAGATGATAGAGGACTTTTTAAATTAAGGGATAGGGGAAAGCCCATACTTGCAGAGGAGCATATGGTTTGGACAGAGACATCCCTGAAAGTATTCCCTTTAATAAATCCTCCCAGTAGCCTAAAAGAGTATAGGATACAAGTTGATAAAGTACAGGCAAGAACTGAAGGGAAAACTGGACAAGAGATCCCGTCACTTACATCACATGAATGCTAACAACTAAATATTCACATTTTATATGTGCTTATATACAAATGCTTGAAGTTTGAATACTAAGATGGATAAACTTAAGTGCCTGATAGTCAAGGAGGATATTGATATAACAGGGCTCATGGAAACAATGGAGCACACTTATAAAGAATACAAAATATATGGGAATGACAGGTTGTGCTGGTGAGTGTCACTATGGGAAAGACGTAGTTGTCTCTTCCCTCAACTCCCAAAATATATTAGAATTGGAAATACAGAGAAAGGCAGCAAAAATGATTAGGGTATGAAAGTACTTCCACAGAAGATGAATAGCTCCAGTGTTTTTAATCTCAGGCTAAGGGTGATGTAACACAGGTCTATAAAACCATGACTAGTGTGAAAAAAGTAAATTTTACATCCCTCTTTACATAACACAAGAACCAGAGCTCACCCAATGAATTAATAGGCAACACATTTAAAACAAGGAATACACACAGCATGATTAACCTATGGCACTTGTTGCTGAGGGCTGCTGTGAAGACCAAAAGCAAAACTGGGTTCAAAAAGAATTAGATAAGTTCAAGGAGGGTAGGTCAATCAGTGGCTATTAGCTAAGACAGCTGGTGGTAACCCCATGATCCGGCTGTCCCTGAATATGACTGCTGTAAACTGGGACTGAATGACTGTTAAATCACTTGATAAATTGCCCTGAAGCATTTAGCACTAACCACTGTCAGAAGACAGGATACTGGGCTATATGGCTCTTGGGTCTGACCCTGTATGGCCATTCTTATGTTGCATGTCATATAAAAAGAAATTAACCTAGAATTATTAAAGCAAGACCCACATTTAAAGCTAGAGGCTAAGAATTAAAAAAAAATGAAGTAGCAATGTAGTTTCCACTAGAAAGCTGGGGCCTCATCAATTTGCTTAATACCTGAAGTTTTTGCATCATGAGGAAAAAACAACTCCCAGGTCAGAGATGCTTCAAAGTGTGACTAATTTGAAGCTTTTCAAACAAAGCCTTTCCACTGAGAAACCAAAAAATAAGTTTAAGAAAAAATAAAATTGTAGTTGTCCAGAAAGGCTGGACTTTTCTCCTTTTGTGCAAACTGTAGTTCTCGGCCACAGTGGTTTTTTACCTGTGTTACTTCTTTAACCAACAGAGTCCTTTAAAGACTAACAGATTTATTTATCGCATGAGCTTTCATGGGAGAAAATCCCACTTCGTCAGATGCTTTGAAGATGGGAAACTTACAGAATGGGAGGAAATTAAATGCAGGGGCATGTATGACACAGGATCAGGTCAGGCTGTAACAGCAAATCAAAATAGGGGTTAGGATTCAAACACGGGAACAGCACATAGAGGAAGTTTAACCAAGTTAAAGAGACTCCTGGGAGACATCAGAGCTTAAAGTAAGAGCTGTGACTTTTTAAAGGAGAAGTTCAGGGGGACACTGAAGGTTAGAGGCTGGAAGGTAGATGTCCCCATGGGGGGAGGGGGGGGAATGCCTTGCTACCTCCTGCAATTCACTGCCCCACTGGCCAGTTTCCAGCTGGGGTGAAAGCAGCGGGCCCTGCAGGGGAAATGTTTGTAAAAGTCCTCCAATCACCACGTGCGGGGGCGGGGGGGCTGGGCCGGGGGCCCTGCAGGTGGGGCAAGGCCGGACCCAGGAGCGGGGCCCCTGCAGCGGGGCCGGACCCAGGAGCGGCTGGCACCAGGGCGCCCCCTAGGGGCGCGAGCGGGCGGCGCTGCCGCCATGTTGTTTGGCGCGGTCGCCATGGAGACCAGGGCGCCCCCTAGGGGCGCGAGCCGTCAGCGCGGCCGCCATGTTTGGCACGGTCACCATGGAGACCAGCGGCGGGCGGCCAGCATGGCGGCGGCGGCGGGCCTGGAGGAGCTGCAGCTCACGGCCGAGGAGGCGGAGCGGCTGACCGGCGCCTTCCGCGACGAGCGGTTCCGGGCGCTGCTGGCGGAGTACGCGGCCGAGCTGGCCGACCCGGAGCAGCGGCGGCTGTACGAGGCGGAGGTGGTGGCGCTGGAGCGGGAGCGTGGCGTGCAGGCCCGCTTCGTGCACCCGGCGCCCGGCTACGTGCTGCGGACCAGCCAGGCCGGCGCCCGCCGCTGCTACGTCAACGTCTGCAGCAACCCGCTGCTGGGCCGGCCCGAGGCCCGCGCCGAGCCGGGCGGCCAGCGCTGGAGCCTGCCCTACAGCCTGGCCCCCGGCCGCGAGGAGCTGGGCCGCGCCGGCCGCCGCCGCCTCATCTACGACGTGGTCTTCCACCCCGAGGCGCTGCGCCTGGCCGGCCGCAGCGCCCGCTTCCGCCGCCTGCTGAGCGACACGGCGCTGGAGGCCGTGCAGGGCCGCTTCGGCCTGGAGCTGGACCGCGCCAACGCCGCCGCGCTGCGGGGCACCGCCTACAAGGGCGTCCCGCAGCCCGCCCTGCTCCGCGCCCCGCTGCCCGGCGCCGCCCCGCCGCCCGCCGAGCCCGCCTCGCCGCTGCCGCCCTTCCCCTACCCCGCCCCGCCGCCCGCCG
>ML685781.1:18343582-18371395 GCA_007922175.1 Pelusios castaneus
GGATGCAGCAGGAGCGGGCGGTGCCATGCCCAGCAGTTTGGGAAGGATAAACCTTCCCCCGCCTATGCTCCCCCGTGCCCATGCTATGAATGAGGCACTACTGTATTCTCCTCATGAAGATCTCGCTGCACTTCCCTTATCTGTTCTGCTATCTGCACACGTGTCTCGGATTGCAAACTCTTTGGCCTGAAGATGGGATTCATTCAACACTTTGTAAATTGCGAGTATATATATGATCTCCAAATGTTCATTTATTGTTGTATGAATATGGAACTGTTTCATGCTCCCAATCCTCGGTTCTTTAAAAGATAAAAAATATCTTTTGGAGCCAGGCACAGATACAATGATGTAGTTGGATAAACACTTCAGAAAGATGAAAATATTTAAAATTGGCTCATTAAATCTAACATCAATAGAACTTCCCTGATGGCCTGATTTTCCTGGTATTCCAGATTTTATTAGGTTGATAAGATGGGGAAGTAAAAAGGAATAAGGGATTTAAAATGCATATATTAAAAGAATTGGAGTAATTGAGAATCCTGGAGAAAGGGATTTAACTTTTTTCCTTCTAGTTTACATAATGGAAGAATGTATTGTTAAATATAAAAAGGAACAAAGGAACACCTCTAGGAAGTATTACTGTCTTTATTAAATAACATACTCCAGGGTATATTTTTGGGACACCAGCTGGTTTGAGTCACAAGACCAGTACCAATATGCTTCACAGTGTGCCTGAACCACATATGAACAGCCCTAAAATTATATTTTGGAGTATCTTATTTAACTGCAGACTGCATTTCATTAATTCACCTGGTATTTACTTATACCTGGATGAAGAGCTAAAGAGACAAACTTGTTACTGAGATCTGAAATGGATATTGTCATCTATATTTCATAGTTTCCACTCCAGAAGGCCTAATCTTGAAATCTGATGAATAAAAAGAGCTGGAATTACAGTCTAATCAGATGTTTGTAGTTTTCCTAACATAAGGTAATTAAGAAATTCCACAGATCCAGAACTTTAACTTAAATATCAAAAGAGAAGGGTGGGCAATTGAAACATTTGGGGGGGGGGGGAATGGTTGCTCATGTCCATTCCAATATAGGTGTGTGCGCACCTTATACATCATCGCTGGAAACTTTGCTTCATGGCGTGGACAAGCTCGTCTCTTTAGGTTTTCATCCAGGTATGAGTAAATACCAGTGGAATGGAATGAAGTGCAGTCTGCAGTTAAATAATAAGATACTCCTGTCTGTCTGTCTGTCTGGGGGAGGGTAACTACTGCCTGTTCCCCCCTCAGTTCCTCCTTTCCATCCACTCTGGTGGCTTCTTTCAGTGGTGTGGTTGGGGACCCCTCTGCTCCCAAAAGAAGCCCCATGCCTCGGGATTTCCCCACCCCCAGCTGCTGCTGAAAGCCGCTCCAGGGCGCTGCTTTTGGCAGCGTGTCTGGGAAACATCCAGCCCCGCCCCGCAGCTGCTGAAAAGAAGCGGCCTGGAGTGGCTTTCAGTGGCAGGGGGAAGCGGTTACTTTTTTTTTGTGGGGGAGAGGGCTGCTGGCACCAGCTGAGGGTCAGGGAAGAGGGGCTGGCACGAGGGTCGGCAAAGGTCACCAACCCCTGCTTTAGACCAAGGACCAAGAAGGATAAGGCTATCAGACTGAAATTCCTCCTAACGAAGGTAGCACTTCACCCTGCTTCAGAGCGGCACCTTCTCAACACAGCCTGGGATCCTTGGCACCAACTACCTCCCGGCACTGAGGAAGGTGCCCAGGAAAAAAACAAAAAAGTCAGACCAGGGGTGATTCTTGACAAAGATCACAGAACAACTGAGACCCATATCAGATGACTCGTGGGCAGTTATTTTGCAGCTGACACCCTGGATTCTAGGAGAAGACAAGGAACAGTTGGGTCAGGTGTGCAGGGACTCCCTATCAAGGATGAGCCATGGAGGACACTACAGCCTGGCAGTCCCATCAACACCAGAGGCATATGAGGATGCTCAAGGGACCCCTCTTTTTGCTAATTGCAACATGCTCCTTGCTCTACCTATCGTGGAAGGTAGTCTTCTTGGTGGCCATTACTATGGTCAGGAGAGTCTCAGAGATTTGAGCCCTCACTTCTGAACCACCATACGGTCTTTTTAAGGACACAGTGCAACTTTGACCACATCCGTCCTTCCTCCCTAAGGTGATCTTGCATTTTCACAATAGCCATCTGAAGCCACACACTCTTCCAGAGCAGCAGAGGCTCCATACTTTAGATGTCAGATGTGCGTTGGCCTTCTACATAGACAGGACCAGTCCTCTGCAAAAGACCGCCTAACTTTTTGTGGCTATTGCAAACAGAATGAAAGGGGACTCAGTCTCAACTTAGAGAATCTCTGCATGGATCACATTCTGCATACAGATGTGCTACAAGTTGCCAACAGTTCTGCCTCCTTGATTAACAGAGCACTCCGCAAGGTCCCAAGCTTTGGTGACAGTTTGTAGCATGGCCCTTGTGGAAAGCAGCAACCTGACCATCCATCCATATGTTTACTGTGCAGTTACGCAGCAAATGAGAAGCGATGCAGCCTTTGATTAAGTGGTCCTCTAGTCAGCGTTGCAACAGAATGCTGATCTGACCCCTAACTTATGGCTTAGGAATCCCCGACATTGGGGTGGACACGTGCAAGCCCTTGAAGAAGAAAAATGGATTATTAACCTTTCCGTAGCTATTGTTCTTCAAGATGTGTCGCTCGTGTCACTTCCAAAACCTGCTCACCTACTCCGTCAGAGTTGCGGCAAGAAGGAACTGACGCGATGGCGGAGCTGCAAGTGCCTATAAACTGTGCCTTGAGGGCACCACTCCATGGGGTGCCTGAGCCAACCTGGCTGATATCAGTAGGAAAAAGCTTCCAGCAACAGTGCATGCGGGGCGCACACACTTATATTGGAATGGACCCGAGGAACACATCTCGAACAACGACAGTTACGGAAAAGTTAACGGTTTTTTCCATAATTGTGGCTCCTCAAGTGGAAGCTTCAAACAAACACATTACATGTAGAAAACATGCATCCCTTTAAACTAGTGGTTCTTAACATATATTTACTGGTCCTATATGCAGCTCTCTCTATTATGTGGGCCTCATCCACACAAAATACATATTCCCTGTATGGCCCGGAGGAAGTCACGTGGGCAATGCTGTGTGCTCATTAGGCCGCAGGTTGAGAACCCCTGGCCTTTGTGTGAGGCAGATCTGTTTTGTGCTGAAATTATTTAAACAACTCTCTACTTCTGAGTGTCTCATTTAGAATTTATTGAACCAAAGACACAAATTGTTTTCACAGGCACGGTGGGTGTCATAGCTCTATATTCAAAATCAGAATTGTGTGTGTATTCATTTCAGTGAGTTGCTGAGTACCAAAACACTGGGAGCAGAGAGCCCCTGCCCTGCCGGCGCTTGGGGGCCAGGGCTGTGGGCCAGAGGTGCTCCCAGGGGGTGGGGCAGGCCAGCCCTGTTCGCTCTGTTGTTCCAGGGGTGGGGTGCTCGGTATGGCCTCTGGGGCAGGGGCCACAGCTCTGGAAGGTGGAGCCGCATCGCATGCCAGCCAGCCCCCGGCCCCACCTCCAAGCAGACCAGCTGGTACAGTAGCAGGGCAGGGCAGGAGTGTGGCCTCTGCTCCCCGCCCCCCAAGCACCAGCTCAGGTGGAGGCCCCCACAGTGGTGGGGAGCTGGTGGCCAGGGCCCAAGGGTGGAGGGGGGTCCACAGAGATGGGGCGGCCTGACTGACGGATAATATGAAAAGAACATAAAAGCATGAAACTTCTTTTTTTTTTTTTTTTTTTTGCGTTAGGAAAGGTGGTTTGTCAGTGAAGAAAATGTTGATGAATTTCTGGACAGTGTCTTGTGCCCTTCATTCCTCAAACAGTCAACACTGGAAAGCCAACCATTAATTGAAGTACTTGATGTTACTGAGGACAAAAGTCAAATCAGATTAAAGGTAAAGATCTGTTTAACAGCAGTACATTTGACTTTGGCTGCTGATTGTTTTATGGCACTTATATTGTTTAATAAGAATGTGTGAAACCTCCCTCAAATGGAGCCATTCCTGCTGTTTGGATACTGTTGAAAAGAATGTGATGTTTACATCAGTTTTTGGAAGGGTGGATTTACTTTGAGTTCCGTTTAACTTGGATGGTGAAGTGGAACTATGTACAGTTCTGATTTGTCAGCTGTCCTGTTGGGATGCCATTGAAACATTGTGTTCCCTCAATACCTATATATTCAATCCCTCATTCATATTAGAACACAAATAGTCCCAGATTTATATTGCCAGAGTGTTCAGGAGTTAGATATTCAGACAGCGCTTCCAGTTCACAACCACTTAATTGTGCTGGAGTCTGCACTCTCCAGCCAAACCAGAGGTAGGAAGTTTGTTGGAACAGAACTTGTCAGACTCTCCAATTCTTCTTTAAGGTTGTGATCTGTAATATGAATGTATGAAGAGTCGATTACACTCCGTAGATTAAGGTTTAGGAGCCTGATGGATGTAGCATACTCCATTGGGTACAGGCACCTTCGAATTAAAATCTTGCATGCTTTTGGGTGCAGCTGGAGACAGAAGCCCCACAGTGCCCAGCATTTGTCCATTGGAAGGTGGGGGTCACAGGCAAGGGGAGACTAAGGGAGAGCTGGAGGACAGAAATCTTCTCACTGTGGGTCATGCAGTGAGAAGGAGGGACTGTGCTGAGATGAGCTGAGAGGGGTCACAGCAAAGAGGAGCGATGGGCTGTTAAAAAGGTAGAGGGTGCTTTGGAAAGTTGGTCTGGGTAACAATCCAGTCTTTTTCTGTTTATGTGACCTGAACCAAAGCTTTGAATCTGGTGAATTAGGGCATGCTTGCATGAGTATAGTGTTCTCTTCTACAGAAGAGCAATGCAACCTAGGATTAACATGGGTGTGGGAGGCAGGACTCCATGAAATCTAATCCCAGCACTGGTCAACTAAGCAATTCTTCTCCCTCCGTTTTCCCATCAATTCAAAGGACATATCTGGCAGCCTGCTTGAGGGGCATGATAAACTGCAGTATTGTCTCCATTTTAGCAAATATGAAAGGTAGCACAGAGGTTAAATAGCTGGTCAGAAGTCAGACAGGAAATATGTGGCAGGCTCAGGAACAGGAAATCCAGCTCTCCTGTTTCCTTTCTTAACCATAAGACTAGCCTTTCACCCCTCTTCAGTGTCTAAATACACAGGGATACAGCCACATTTATAAATGAAATAATTGTAATTACATCTTAGCCCTTTACAATAAATGAACAAATTTGGAAAAATCTTTCTTTGCTTTTTCAACTTAACTTTGTCCATAGTAACTTTCACTGTTTCTCATCTCTAGTGAGCATTTCCTCTCGTTTGTGCGAATTTTTCAGTGTAACAGAGGCGAGCACAACATTTTAAATGTGGTCATAAGCTCACAAAAACTGGTAGAGGATTGGGCAGCCATAGCACATGAACTACTTAAAACTCTTTTTGAAACGCACGTTTCAAGTTGACAGTGTTTACTTCGGTTACAGCTACAGCTGTTTGTTGCAGCTCCAGTCAACACTTCAACGCTAATCAAAAAACCAAAGTTCAGAAGTGAAATTTGGACTTTGACGCTAAAGTAACCGAGTAAAGAACAGCTCCATTGTATTACACTCAACTCTTCTTTCAGTCGTTAAACTAGGAATTTTCCAAATTTCACTTTGGACCGTACTGTGTTGTCACATCATTTGCATCTCTAGTGTAGCTAACTCAATATTTTGTCCCTCACTTTTGTAATGTATTCAATATTTAGCCATAGTTTAAGATGCATGTTTTTTACGTGCACATATCACAATAAAACATAGCCATGGGCACTTTTTGTTTGAATCCAGTCATAGAAGCAGGTACTCTATGGTAGTGCCGTAGGCCTAAATTCTCTGGCAAGGCTCCCTGACTAGTGATATTGAATTATGTGATGCATTGATATGTGGAATGTCAGTAACATAGTTCTAGTTAAATTAATAATCACTGCAGTAATCCCTTAAATGCTATTAATTTCAACAATTTGTTTTTATATTTTTTCAGTGTTGCATCACCCTTAGTTTTCAGCATGCTGCAGAGCTGTCAAGTTCCCGTATATAACCGCATTTCTAATCCATGAGTGCATTGTACAGGTTTTTGGAGGAAAGCTGGAGGTTTTGGATACTGGTTAAACAGATTTGGCTGTTGGCATCCAGGAAATGGGAGAGGGGGGGAAGGTACTTTCGGGTTTTGGTACTTAAGAGGTGGGTGACGCTTTCCTCACTGGTAAGGGAACACATCTCTTCCTTTATTGTTGACAGTAACTTATTTAGGGTGCAGGGAGTAGAACAAGGAAGGCTGATGAATCTTGAAATTGCTAGTTCCTGGAGCTAGGCAACCTACTTTGACAACATTGCGCTGCTCCATCGCAGCCGGGTCTACCCTTTCCATTTACTAACAGTGGCCACACGTTATCGAAAAGCTCCTGCTGAAATAACCAACAGCAAAAAGGTGAATGTTGATCTATGATATTCACACAGCCCTCTGGTTTGAGTTTTCACCTAAATGAAATGTACAGAAGCAGTTCTGACGTTTTATGCACGCTCAAAAAGACAACGCTGCATCAGTTAAACTTTCCACATGTGGCAGGGATATAGTTTTCACAACGCTATGGGCTAGACACAAATGAAAGTTTATATACTGGGGTCAATTCTGCAGCATGGATTTGTGGAAAATGCCAGGCTGTGTGTGTGTAACGCAAGTGTGATCATTTCTTCATTCTTCTACTAGCAACTGTTACATGTCATGACCAATTGACAGCTGCCAATTAACTCTTTCCATATAACGGAGTAAAAACTTGTGTAATCCATTTCCACATGCATTTTGATTACAGTGTTGGAGCTTTCTGTAAGCACAGATTAAAACAGATTACAGATCTCAGAGAAATGAATGCATTTCTGAGTTACTCGGTGTCTAGGCCTGCCTTTGACAGCATTTTTCTATGTTCAGTCAACATTGTGTTAGGGTATCAAAGAACAATTAATTTCCTGTTTCTTTTTTCTCAATAGTCACTGGAGGTCACACACTGTGAACGTGGCGAAAAAGAACACACAGTTAATTCAGGAAGAGATGAAGTTAAAAAAGAGAATGGAAACTACTCCAAAACAAATATAGAAGCTAACCAAACTGCAGCTGCTACAGATGGAGATCATGGTACGGAAACAGACGTGACTTCTGGATCTCTTACAACTGCTACAACAAAAGATGAGAGTTCAGGCCATTGTTTGCCGCTTGGACCTCTTGACACCAATTTAGCAGTTTCTGGGAAATCTAAACTTGATTTCACAACAGGCAAAAGTGTCACGTCCTCAGACTGTGAAAAGCAAGAATTACTTCATTTGGAAGAGGAGGCAAAAATAAAAGATGAAGAGGTCATGTCTTCAAAGCCAGCAGACGAGAACCAACATAGTTTGAACTACAGAGCAGTCTCTCCCCTTATAAAGGAAACTAATACACAAGATGGAAGTATGCAAATTATTAGAGATCACTCAACACACTGTGCATTAAGTTTTCAAAATTCTTTGTTGTACGAGTTGGATTAAGTTAGATGAGTTGGATTTTAATTGTAATAGTCAGGTTCTTATCTGCAGTTCAGGCTTTTTATTTTGGCACCTAAACTATTACATGGAAAGCAGACGTCTGAGGCTTCAGTAAATGATTTTTGTTTACAAATCAACTTAATTTAAATATACATTCTACTGTGTTAATTTTGATTTTTACACGTTTTGAGCTTTCTTTGAAAAAACTATTTTGAAAAGAAATGTTCATTTGAGTTGAAATTAAAATGCATAAACAGTACCAGTGGGTTAATTTCCCCACAACTGGACTCTCCTTTGGACTCAGATCTTGGTTAGTTGGGTAATCTTGCTAATGTTTTGAAGAGGTATATAGATTTGGGTATGTGCCATGTTTTTTAATATTTCTCCAGAACTGCTATCTTTGTTCCACATAATGACAACCACCACCCCTCATTCCAAGTAAACATTTACCAATCCTCATTTTGTGATGTGTATGGCTAGACTGCTGGACTGATTTTTGAGAAACAGAATTTTTCATTCCCTCGAGAAGCCCACTTTCCAACTA
Organism: Pelusios castaneus; assembly: GCA_007922175.1. Taxonomy (NCBI): domain Eukaryota; kingdom Metazoa; phylum Chordata; order Testudines; family Pelomedusidae; genus Pelusios; species Pelusios castaneus. The sequence goes on from ML685781.1 coordinate 18,351,753, forward strand.
ACCTCCATAAAATACATGTTTATACTGCTTTCTTATCCTACTATTTTCCTTCAGATATGCAGTATCCAAATACACCAGTACAACCATGTTTAACTAATTTGTTTTTTTGATATACCTGCATTTCCCAACATCTCTGCATTTATGCATATATAAAAGTAAACATACTTGCATTCTGGTAGGGAGTCAATTTGTCTAAATTATTCCTACCACTCAAAACACATTTCCCATGTTTAAGTATGCTGCATGGCAGTGGAAAAGCAATAAATTAAAACACTTCTAAGCATTGATATCAAACTTTCAGATCCCTTTTGTCACTTTCAAAAGAACTGTTCCTTTATAAACTGTTATACATGCTGAAGAAAAGGTACTACTTCTGAACAAAGCTAGGTTCAATTCAATGTATAGTTCAAATCCATCATGAAATTTAAGTTGCTTACATCACCATGGCAGTCACAAGTTCTTGTGGCCGCATATACTTAACAATAGCAAGTAATGAATTTTGTTGCTTGTACACATCTAAAATGTTATGTGGTGTTGGTCCCACTTGTTAGAGACCCCAGGTGTGTGAGAGAGAAACAAGCTTTTGAGATTACACAGAGCTGTTCAAGTCAGATCTGAAGAAGCGTAAGGAGGAAAGCTTTCGTCTCTCACCAACAGGATGTTGCTCCAATAAGTTACCACCTCACCCACCTTTAATTCTAAAATATGACAAATTAGCCAGGAACACAATTTATTTTGGCATACATTATTTTAGAAAAAAGTAGTTAACCGTCACCTCTTAAGATGACTTCATAAAAGTTGTTTCCTCTCCAGTGAATATATTTAAATTATTTATTCACATCCCATAAACTAGAAGAGAAAGGGTGTAAGAACAGTTTTGTTGGAAGTTAGTATTATCCCACCAGTGAGCAAGTTAAGCAGTTTCACTGACTAATAATTATTTTTAAACAGTCCCAACAGACCTGCCTATTCTCCCAATAAAAGTAGAGTTTTCTTCAGCCTTACTGGAACAAATGCATTAACACTACTTTTTTTTATTGTCAATCATCCAGCTATATGAAAGTACATTTAAAGTAACTTGTCATCCAATTGTTTTCAAGTTTGGTTTGTATGTGTTTGGTATGGTTTATGTTATGGGCATTAACTGCTGTTTAGAGAGAGACTACATTCCAGTTGCAACATATCGTTCAGTGAAATCTGTTCTAAGGCTTTTTGACAAAAGTTCTTTCATTAGTATGTTTGTTAGGCTTCATTGTTAAGTGACATTAAAAGAAATGGATCAATACACTTAGAATAGGCTAATAAATAGCTTTCACTTTAACAAATAGCATTGTTTTATATTGTTGCTGGCTTCCTGTTCCAGAGCAGCATATGCTTCCATTAGACAGCAGTATGTTTATTGTTACATGGCTGACTAATCTGAAGGCTAAATTGTTCTGAATTCTTTCTTCCAGAGGTAATATGTCTGTTTTAACTCAATTACTGAATTTTTAATGACGTTACATGTACATTATTTTACTAGGTAATAGCATTGGATATGTTTTTAAACCTTCTTTGCATGAGGGAAAACTGAAGTTTGTTATAGCAAGAAAGATTTAAAGAAAACTAATACTTTTTGCTGAATCAAGGACTTCCATGGTATTACAAATGTGATTTTTATTTTGGCAGAACTAAAAAAAAGTATATTTCTCTACATTAAAGTGAACGCAATGATTTGTCCCTCTTCGTATAATCAAATACATAGCAAATCAAATAGAATGCTCTTGCAAATAGCACCAAACCTCAAGCAAGCCTAATAAAATAATACAAGATTGTAGAATGCTGAATGATTTGACTTTGCCACTGAGAAGGAGAAATCAACAAGAATGTTACTTAAAGCAGTACAGGGCTGCTTATTCCCAGTCAACCCTTACTATTCCCCTGGTAGCATGAGGTCATGGATTCGCCCATTTCAAACCACACTTGAGTTTGAGTCTGAAAGTGAAAAGCCCTATAATGTACCCCAAGTTGCATTTCAATGTTTATCCTTTTCAGTAAACACAGAGTAATGGCGATTGTCTGTATCCGGGCTTAAGTTTTGATCCCAGCAGTACAGCCTGTCCCATTTAGAAAATGTGACTAGGAAACATGAACGATTACTAGTTGGGCCACCTTTTACAAGAATGTTTATTCATATTAAAGCAGAAACCAGCCGTACATGTTTCTCCAGAAGGGAGCATGGAAGAATTGAAAAGAAAAGGGGATTTTCACTGCAGTCTGCGATAACTTTTACAGAGTTCATGGTCTCTAATATCTCCCCACCCTCCGTTTTTCACGTGGGGGGAGAGGGCGGCCAGCGAGTAGCGTTTGCTGACACTCATGGTTTCTGGAAAGAGGTACTGCTGGTTGCTGTTCAGCAGCGAGTCAATTTTGGCACTCTGGGAGGACGGCCTGCAGGTCGCCTTGTGGTGCATGCCGCAGTCCCCGGTGTGAAAGACCCGGGGGATCTCGGGGACCAGCACCTTCCAGAACTTGGGGAGACACGAGACAGTCAAGTGCTGCAGCGTCCAGTCCCAGTTGTAGTCGTCGTAGGTGCAGAAGGCGTCCGTGCACTCCATCAGCTGCTGGTAGGTGTCCCTGCCGAAGGCCATGCCCATGTTGTGCTCCGTAGACTTCCACGTCTTCAGCTCCACCTTGTCGGCGCGGCCCGCGAAGCTGCCCCGCACGGCGCCGTAGCCGCCCAGGGAGAGGAGCTGGCAGTCGGGACACTCGTGCTGGCGCAGCGCCCAGAGGCGCTGGAGGACGTGGTAGAAGTCGGGGGCCAGGTAGTGGTCCTCCTCCAGGAAGAGCACCGGCCCCGTGTGCTCCCGCAGCGCGCGCAGCCGCTCCCACACGAAGTGCAGCTTCCACCACCAGTGGTGCTTGGCCTGGGCGAAGCGGGCCTCGCGGTAGTGGCCGAAGGAGTCGGGGAAGTCGGCGTTGAGGCAGCCGAGGCGCCGCGCCGCCTCCTGGCCGATGTCGCGCGGGCAGTCGCGCGGGTCGTGGCCCGGGAACTCGCGCGGGTAGAGCTGGCGGCTGAAGGGGAAGAAGATCTGCAGCACGGGGCAGAAGTCCACCTGCTCGGCCAGGCGGTCCAGCTCCTCCGACCACAGGTCGTGGCTCAGCACCAGCAGCGCGTTCTCCACGCCGGCCGCGCGGCGCAGCGAGGCCAGCAGCAGGCGCAGGTGCTCGGCGCGCTCGTGCACCTGCACCACCAGCACCAGGCGGGCGGGCGCGCGGAGCGGGAAGCGCGCCAGGTTGCGCACGGGCTGGTCGAAGTTGCGGCGGTAGAAGAGCGCGCGGTAGGCCAGCGTGTGGTTGTCCGGCGGCGGCGCGGAGGCGTTGGCGGCCCGGCGGGCGGCGGCGGTGGGCGCGGGCGGCTCGGTGGGCGGCGGCTTGCGCGGCCGGCCGTGGCTGCCCCAGAGCGCCAGGCCGCAGGCGGCCAGCAGCAGCGCCGCCAGCAGCAGCACCTTGCGCTTGTAGACGCGGAGCCGCATGGTGGCGGGGCCGGGCCGGGCCGCCCTAGCTCATCGCGGCCGGGGCAGGAGGCGCCGTGGCCCGGCCGGCGCGCGCATGACTCCCGTGTGTCCCGCGCGGAGCGGCGCTGAGGGAGGCCGACACCCAACTGTCAGCGCGGCGCGGCGGCGTCGGGCCCCGCCCCGCCCCCTGCTACCGGACACGTCCCCGGACGCCATAGGCCGCGCGCCGCCTGCCGGCTCGCTCCATTGGCCGACGGCGCTGTCGCTCGCCCCGCCCCTTCCGGTTCGCCTCAGGGGCGTGTGGGCGGGGCATCCGGCGGAGGGATGAGAGCCCCGCCCCTTGTCGCGTGCCGGGCGGCCATCTCGCAGGGGGCCCGCGCGCTCCCGCTCAGGTGGGTGTCGCTGACAGGCTCGGCCGAGCCCGGCTTCGGGGTCACGTGGGCACTGGGGGGGCGGGGAAGAGACCAGCGCGCGCCTCCGCCGCCCCGCCCCCACCCAGCCCGGGGCAGCGGTGCCGCGTCACCCCTGGGGGCCGTTACCTCAGAGGGGCCCGGGGCCCCCCGGCGGGGTCCTGTCAGCCCGGCTTCCGGCCGCCGCCTGCCTGGGGGGAGCGGGGCCCGCTCAGCCCGCCTCCAGTCCCAGCCTCGGGGCAGCGGCGGGCACAGGCCGAGGGCCCGGACCAGGCCTGGCCGGGGGAAGCCGGGAGCGGTGCGGGCGGCGGGGCGCTGGGCCGGAGACAGACAGGGGCCTGGGGCATTTTACAGACTGACCCGTGTCGATCGCAGGAGCTCTCGTGGGAGAAATCCTGCTTCCCCTGGGCTTGAAACCTGCCCTTTCCCTAGCAATTCCCGTCTCCCCGCGTCCGGCCAGGTGGGATTTTCTCCCGCAAGCTCACGCCTCAGGAAAGGTGTTGGTCTTTAAAAGTGCCAGGGGACTTGTGCGCTGTGCTGAACCGGACGGGAGAGACCCCTGTTCTGTCGTTCCCAGAAAATCAGCTTCACATCCAATGTTCCCTCTAAGGTTTGGCGGCTTGTGTGCAAAATTTTCAAGCTGTGCGCAAAACTTTTTCTGAATAAAATTTTTGTGTAAACTCACACGACAGCAATTATAGGCATTAATTGAAGTGAAAGTAATTGTAAATAGAATTAATTAATTGTGTTTAATTGAATTTGAATGAATTTTGAATTGAAATTTAATTTTTAGAAATGTTTTTATTTAAAATTAATTTTTTAAAAGTTTTTTTTTTAAAAAGGAAGGAAGAGAGAAAAAGAGAAGGAAAGGAGACAAAAAGGAAGGAAGAGAAAAAGAATGAGGAGGAAAGAAGAAAGAGAAAGAAGAAAGAGGGAAAAAAAGGAAAAAAGGAAGACGAAGGAAAAAAGAGAAAGAAGGAAGAGAAAGAGAGGAAGAAAGAAAAAAGAAGGAAGGCAAAGTAGAGAAAGAAGGAAAGAAAGGAAGGCAAAGGAGAGAAAGAAGGAAAGAAAAAGGAAGAGAGAAAGAAAAAAGAGAAGGAAGGAAGAGAAAGGAAGGAAGCAAAGAAAGGGAGAAAAAAGGAAAGAAAGAGGGAAAGAAAAAAGGAAGGAAGAGAAAGAAAAAGGAAGAGAAAAAGAAAAGGAAGAGAAAGGAAGGAAGGAAGCAAAGAAAGAAAGAAGGAAAGAAGATGAAACAGGAAGAGAAAGAAGGAAGGAAGGAGAAAGAGAAGGAAGAGAAAGAGAGGAAGAAAGAAAAAAGAAGGAAGGGAAAGAAAAAAGGAAAGCAAAGAAGAGAAATAAAGAGAGAAGCCAAGGCCGCTGGCGGGGAGGACCGTACCGCGGCCCTGGGAAGCCGCCGGTGGGGCGGAGCAGACCCCAGCCCCGGAGGCTGATCCCAGCCCCGTGCTGGGAGGCTGAGGCCGTCGGATGAGCCCGGCCCTGGGCCGGGAAGTCGAGGCGGTCGGCGGGTGGGAGCCTGGGAGCCCGCCGCGGCTGCAGCCACCCCGCTGCCCCAGCTGTGTGGTGCAGGCAGGCAGGCCCGTGCACCTGAGCCGAGCCTGAGCCTGCCTGTCCCACCCTGGGGGCGGGGAGGGCCAGCTCAGAGGCCGGGCGCGGGCCGGGTCTGCCACAGCAAAGCCGCAGCCCCGGGGGTCTGGAGGGAGCAGCAGGGGCTGCCGGGCTGCGCGGGGGTCCCTCAGTGCTGCACGGGGGGTGCGACGGCCACTGCGCGGCCGCGCAGCTTAGGGGGAACACTGTTCACATGTTGCTGGCTGCAGGGCTCTTTGTGGAAGTCTTCCCCGAAGCCAACATTTCTGCCTTAAGAGCAGTGTGTCGAAGTGCTCTACAACCCACCTTCAGCCCCTGACTTTACTGTAGAAGTGGTGCGAAAGAAACGCAGTTAAAGGGAAGGTCTTCGATAGGCTATTGGGCAGTTGGGGTACGGTAAGGACAACTTGTACTCGTCACCTTTTCCTGAACAACAGACTGGAGCATCACCAAAGGAACGAGAGTCCTGGATACACAGCCCCCTCCCACCCAACATAAGCTGCTCATAAGGTTTTCACATTCTAAGTTTCTGGTGCAGAACTAGGGGAAATTGCGGGGGGAATCACAGCAGCGTGGGAGCTCTGCCCCTTTGGCAGCGTACACCTCTCAGAGGTTCTCTGGCACAGCAGACCTCTAGGCAACAACCTTTATTAGGGTAAGGGATCATCCCAACCCCATGTTGAAAACCCATTTTGATGACTTGTGCTTTCCCAAAGAACCTGGGATTCCAGAGAAGTCCTTTCTCTGGTATTTCCTGATTAAAGGATTGTCTGCCGAAGGACGGTTGTTCTCTGGGAGCTCAGAAGTGCTGACAGAGCAGAACCATGAGGAAGGGAGAGGTGAGTATGTGCCCCTCCACTGCAGAGACATACTTTGGGGCAGGGGAAAATAGAGCCATCTGTGCTCTTTCCTACAAATAGTCCCCACAATTCCTCTGCAGGGCTCTATGAGGCCAAGAGGGAGGACTCGGGCACCCCTTCCCTCCTGTATGCTACCTCCAGCAGAGCGGAAGGAGCACCAGGCTTTCCCCACCCCCCCTACTCACACTGCTGTTGCTAGAGGAAAGGGGGGATCAGAACAGGAGAGAAAAAAGTGAGTCAGAGCTGTACAGAAAAGAATAGTGGGGGCTTCCCCAAACCTCCGCTCTCCATTTCTGTCCACCTATCAGGGGTTGGCAACCCCTGGCACGCATGCCAAACCTGGCATGTGCACCTCTTCAGAGCGGCATGCGGCACTGCTCCTGCTCCCCCCACTGGCCCCACCCCCAGTGGGGCCTGGGGATGCAAGAGGCATGTGTGCTGCAGCTTCTGTCCCCAGCTGCCCAGGCTCCCCAGCGGGAGAGTGCAGCCAGCGGGGAAAAGGCACTGCAGTGGGCAGGGCTCCTCCCCCACCCCCTCAGCTGGGGAGGGTGGCAAGCCGGGGGGGGGCTGTGTGTGTGGGGGCAGAGCCAGCAGGGAGGAATCTCTTCTGGCCCCACCCCTGGCATTTGCTGAGTGTGCGGTGGGTGAGGCTGGCAAAGGTTGCTGACCCCTGCTTTAGACTATGACTCCCCAGTCCTGAGAGCTGGATGGGCAAGTGGGATCTAACAATCGGTGAACGATACATGCTGAGGTGGGGTGAGAACAGCTTTGTATGCTTGTTGCAGGACCCGAGCATACAAAGCAGAGACCCAAGTGAGGAGTGAAATTGGCATGTTTGATACATGGCCTGAGTGTGCACTTGGGACCTGGGAACATGCATGTACAAAACACACCTAAAACTTAGGGCAAGCTAGCTCTGTCACTCGGGTGTGAAAAAGGCACGCCCCCGAGAGGTATAGAGCGTGGCTAGAGAACAGCACAGCCCTGGCACTGTAGTGTAGATGTCCCTTCCCACATGGATGAAGGGATTTTTTTCATTGCTGTTAATCACCTCTTGCAGGCAGTAGCTAGGCTGATGGAAAAATATTTCTCTCAACCTACGGGTGTCTCAAGTGGGGCGGTGGGGGTGGAGTAGATTGACTTAACTATGGCACATGGGGCATGAAGTGTTCACGGCTCTGAGTGACACAGCTAAATCAAGGCCCCGTCTACACTGACACCCGTCAACAGAACTTCTGTTGCTCAGCCATGTGAAAAAACACCCCCTGAGCTACACTGAGTTCTGCTGGCAGAAGCCGCTCTCCTGCTGCCTGCTGAGCTTCTGCCCTCGGCGTAAGACATCTACATGAGCACTCTTACAGCAGCAGAGCGACACTGGTGCAGCTGTGCCACTGGAAGCTTGTAAGTGGAGACATACCAGGGATGGACACCACGAAGTGGATGGACAAATCTTTCATCACCCTAGCTCCTCCTTTGGAAAACATGGGTTTACTAGTGACACAAAAACATTTTCCTTTGCAGCACCAAGTGTACACGCTCCAGCGCCACTGTAGTGTAGACATAATAACGGTGTTCAGAAGAGGGGGAGGAGCTGAAAATAGGCAAACTCTGTGCACATAATTGGCCCACAGTGCTGTAAGTGTGGGAGTTGGGGCTGGAAGGAATGAGGACACCCTGTGAGATGACTGGAGTTGTTCACACTGCATCCATCTCCATAGTGCTTCTCATTCCTCTGATAAAAGGGCTACTTCACACCTCTCTGCGTCTCCTGTACTGCTAGGAGTCCACTGAAGACAGGAAGGGTAAAGGGATCTGCAAATGCTAGTGGAGTGGGACCGGGGTGGGGGAGGGAGGAATGAGAGGGTGTGAGAACAGACACCAATTTTCTCCTAGGTGCTTAAAGTTACTGTAACCTACATGACAAAGATTTTGAAAGACTATGAAATAATCCATGTCTCTGTTTTCCCTCTGTGCCCTGTCCACACCGCCACACTCAAAAGTTCCCCCACAGGAATGATCACCATTGAACTGTAACAAAGTTCATAGGATGGGGAAGAGCCACTTACTACCCATGTGGCCTCCTTTACATAGGCTCCAGGCACCTGCAACCCCTGTCCTAGCCAGATCTCCTTAAATCAAAACCATCTCGACAAATAACAGCGCTTCTGTTTAAAACACTAGGAAAATTCACCAAAGCCAAACCCCTGTAGCTGATGCAGGCTTGCCGACTGGTGTGTCTCGCCCTTCCGGATCAACAAGTTCAGCTGCATTCAGATCTCTGGAACCAGGAAATAAAGTTAATTTCCTGCAACACACCCACCACACTGCTTTCTTTGAGCTGCGCCCCCGCTTGCCCATAACACTCGCTAGCAATCTACCCTTGCAGAAAAGCTCTTTGCTGCAATTAGCCGAGGTGTTTGGCCCCCACCTTGCAAAGCCCTTGCTGCACTTCCCCCAGCTAAAGGGGCATAGCTGATGCTCTTTGGACTGCAGTATGAGACACTGATTCTTTCCTGCTGAATTATGGGAGAACCTGAACGTTCTGCACATGTGGAGGATTGTTGGAAGGCACTGGAGAACTGTCGGCACTTGAGTGGCTTAATCTGCATCCTCCCTGTAAAGCGTATGTGTTATGAGCCCAAGGGAAAGCAGAACCGGGGTTTGACCCCACACCCCTAGGTGGGCCAGCTAGCCCAGGCTGAATGCATCACTTAACTGAGATGAGGTTTCTGCAGGTGAACAGGAAGGGGTTTGGGGCAATATTCAGGTAAGACCCTGGGCTAACTATGCCCTGAAGATATATGTTGGATGCTGCAGAACACGCTGGAAATAGAGCACGCAAACTGGAGGTTGCAGCTAATGCCTACTTACTAAGGTGGAACTTAGCAAAGCTGCCTTCACTCGACCTACACTCAAACCATCCCACACTCACTAAATGTTACCACATTTTCACCCTTCCCTTCCAGTTCCTTGACAACATTACTGTCACTTGCCCCTTCCTACTCCTGGAGATCACAGTCACATCTGCCCCTAGCATGCGGACAGTCCCCTCGCTCTCTCTGCCCTAGGGCAGATGCACCCTGCAGAACTCAGGGCTGAAATGAAGCATGCTTCATCCCTCAAGGTAAATGCACACCACTCCTGGTATCACAGTGACAGCTCTTCCACCCTGCTTCAGCTAATCCCTCTGCCATTCAATACAGCCATCCCCAACAGTGGGTGCACCTGGACCACATCAGATAACCATGGTGTTCAAATCCAGAATACAGCACAGTGACAATGCAGAGTCCTTCCTGTCTACTTTCTGTGGCACTTGTTGAACTATTCCAGGTGCAGAGGCCACAGAGTTAAGGTTGCGTTGCAGAGGTGGTGTGTACATCAGCTGTGCATTTCAGGGGGCTGGAGTTCAGCAGAACTTGACATTCTGGAAGGATGGGAGAACACGGGGCCTCCTCACTTCTGCCGTCATGGAGTTTTCAGCTGGAGAACACGGGGCCTCCTCACTTCTGCCGTCATGGAGTTTTCAGCTGGCGAATACTCAGGAGCAGCGAGCAGGACTGAACGCCCTGGTTTGCCTTTCAGCAGATTGTATTGCTGTGTGCTATAGGAGACAGGAAAGGGACTTCTGGGGCATATCCAAGGGTGGATACCCAATGGAAAGAGGCCTGCCCTTGAAGTCCAAGGCAGCAGTTCAGACTCATCCTGCTGAGGCTCAGGGAAGGATGTAGTTGCAATCACCCTGACCTGTGTAGGTACGTTCCTCACTGTTTTCCTTTCTGCTGCTATTGGTTTTGTTTGTGGTACCCATTCCCCTCCCGCTCCTAACATAATATGCAGCCTTTAGCAATTCCCTTGTCCTTGCCGTTCCTCCTTCCCTTTCCAAGGGGCTCCTACCTCCGCTACAGTTTCTGCAGCTTTCCCATGCTCTCTTCACTCCAGTGGCCACTCAATCTTCTGATCCTAGCTTTCCCTCAGGCATTTCCCTGCTGTTTCAGTAGCAGTGGAGAGGGAAAACATGGCACCCCCATGTCCTGTTACATAAACCATAGAATACAATATCCCACATTAATATTGCACCATACTGTCCAATAACGCATATTACCATTTGTAACGTGCCTTTATGGGCCACAAATAGACATAGCAGCTACCTGAGAGTTCCTTAGGTAATGGGTTATAGATGCTCTACCTATGACACCATGCATCTGATTATTTAACTTGGAGAATTTATTGGCAATTAAATATGAAACTTGGAGCATTTCTCAGCAATTACCAAATGACAAAGTGAGGGTAACAGGAAATCTGGAAAGGACTTTACCAGGATGTGCCTGAAATATTTCTCACATCTGGTCTAGACAGGTTGACTTGCATCAATCGAGTTGTGCACTTCAACACCACTCTGCCTCCCGCTGACATAAGCTCCCTGTTGCAGCAACAAAATAACCCCACTTGCCCAGCAATGCAGAACCATGGGCAGCTCTACTTATTTCAATGCAGGATGGGTACAGAGACTGTGTGTCCCCTAACAGTCCTCCAGGAGCTGTCCCACAATGCCCATCTCCATGACTGGCTGTCACACTCCTTTCTGCCTTGTTTTTAAAGCCTGTGTGTATTTTATTGCATGCATGGGGGGACACTTACACATGCACACATGACGTGTGCATGCCTGGCACATGCAAGATGTCTTCTCCCCGCAGCTGGTGTGGATCCAAGAGGCTGTGCAAGCACAGCTACAGAACAACCATAGCAATACAGCCAGCTATGCGCAGATTGCACCGGGGGTGCTGAAATGGGGGTACAACACGGAGGCACAGCAGGGCTGGATGCCAGCCAATGAACTTCCAAGGATACCAGAAGGTGAGGGAGGACAGCAAGCAATCTGGGGCTGCCCTGCAGACTTGCCACTTTTCCAACAAACTGCACGCCAGAACCCCGCAGCCAACTGTGAACACTTCCCAGGAGCCTGAGGCAGAGGCCCATGCTGTGAAAAGCAAGTGGGGGAAGATGTGGCAGAGAACTGAAATCATGCCGTGAGCCCGGTGCTTGATACTCCACTGAATCACTCTGCTCCAGCCAGCTGAGACCACTGATAAAAGGGAAGGGAGCTCAGGCAATACTGTGTTTTGTTGCCGAAAACCTCAGAACCTTCCCTCCCTTCTTCTGCTACCAACCTTTTCACTTTGAAATGGCCCCCATCCAATCTGTACATGGACAGAACAAAGCCTTTGGCTTGCTTACTTTACTAATATATTAGAAAATAAAATGATCGGGAATAAATGAAAAAGGATTAGTAGGGCAATCTGATTACATGGTGCCCATCAGCTCAGGGCTAGATGTGACAAGTGCCCGAAGTAGTCTATTTCAGCAAAACAAATGAGTTTTGTGGCACTTTTAAAGACTAATACATTGAGTTATCGCATGAGCTGTCGTGGGCACAATCCCACTACATCAGATGTATGAAATGGAAAAAATAGCACATTTGCTGTAAATATATAGGTACAGAGAAGGGAGGGTCACAGTGTTAGTTCAAACAGATCCAGAGGGGTAGACTGCTGGCCTGCCTCTGCAAAGGAAAGAAGCTGTTTTGATGCAGTGTGTTAGAGGGAGGCAAGAGCTGAGAAGAGTAACAGAGGAAATCATTTTTTGTAATGACCCAGCCTTTCAGGATCCCTGCTCAAACCCAGTCTGAAGGTACCTAGTTTGCATATAAATTTCAATTCCGCAGCTTCACGTTCCAATCTATTTTTAAAGGTGTGTGTGGGGGGGGGGGGGGGGGTTTCTGAACCACTGTAACGAGTGTGTTTTTAGAGTGTTCGGGTAGATTGACATGTTCCCCTACTCGTTTTTGAATGTTGGGTCTATTTCATCTTTTGTGCAGAGACGGTGCGACTTGGCCAATGTAGACAGCAGAGGGGTGTTGTTGGCACATATCATGTTGATATATGGGCAGGTGAATGTGCTGTTGGGGGAGTGGCTGACCTGGCCTGACCATGATTGTATAGATATGAGAGAGAGCTAAATGTGGGGGCCTGCTTTTCAGTTCTTTGGCTTGTCAAGCTAGGCAGGGAAGGCCACCAGGAGTAGTTTATTATTAAGAGGTGTAAGCAGGGACTGAATGGACTTTCCCCAGCACAGCTGACTGGGGGAGGACACAGTCGTCAGGGCCAGATTGTATTTGCATGAGCAAACCCATTAGGACTGTTTTGCCCTTTGGCTAGTGTTGGGTTACAAACACTTTGTTGACAAGTTCCAGCAGGATAGCCCTCTCAGTCTAAACAAACAAGGAGTCCTGTGGCACTTTTAAAAGACTAACAAATTTATTTAGCGCATGAGCTTTCACTTCGGCAGATGCTTTGAGGATGGGAGGAAATTAAACACTTTGTTTTTCCTCTTGTCACTGAGCAAAGTACAGCAGAACTGAGTATAGCCTGTTCAGACATGTGAGGGAGGAAGAGATGTGAATATATGAAGCGGAAAGCAGAAATGAAGCTTCAAATAGAGGCAGCGGTCAGGAGACTTGAGGAGGCCAGACAACTGCATGTTCAGGAAGAAGAGGCCCAGAGGCGTGCTCTGGCATCACTGCAGCAAGAATCAACCTCTGATGCAGTTGAAAAAGCTGGGGAAAGTGATCACCAGAGAATCAAGGAGGCAATCACTCAAGGTAGTCAGGTGTCATTCCCCCAACACCCAGCTGTGACGAACTGATTCCTGGTTGCAAAGAGACAAACTGCACTGGAGAAAACTTATCACTGGTGAAAAACCGGCTGGAAGGATCACATCTGAACGGAACTGGCAAAGGAGAGGCTTGGATGCCAAACCCCTTGAAGGTGGATCTGGGGTGTGTGGACAGGTATTGCTGGCAGGAAGTGGGGGCTTTGCTTAAAAGCCCCAGGAATGGTTTAACTAGATCTGTCTCAGAGATGGGGGAGGTTAAGATTCCATCAGGAGTTTTTGTTTTGTTAATCACCAACTTGAAAGGAACTCCCATGGTGAGGACATTCAGATTTAAAAGTAACACCCTGCTGTATCTTCTGCCATTGCTTTAAAGTTATGTTCCCCAGTTCACATGCAGACACAATTGCATAGAACGGGGGAGGATCCGAGTGCCACGTAGTGGTCACAGAAGGGAATTCTTGATTTAGGACCAGTTCTGCTTCATGGACCTTTATAAACCTACAAGCTATTTGTGTTCAAGTTGAAATCGAAGACTTTAGTTGCAGGCTGGAGCTCCATTGTCAGGCATCTGACAGAATGGGATTTTCTCACATGAAAGCTCACGCGATAACTAAATTTGTTAGTCTTTAAGTGCCATTAGATTCCTTGTTTGTTTTGCTAAACCAGACTAACACAGCTACACCTTTGGAACTTCAGATGAGCAGGTTTCCTTTATATTTATCTGGTCCTGCAGTGAACCTCTGTCCCCACAATTCAGAGCTACAATACAATGTCCTCATCGATTTCTTGGCAGATTACTGCTGCCTATTCACAGCTTGTGTGCAATGCGGTATTTACAGGTGTACAGGTACAGTATGTTTAAATGCTTTGTATTGAAATGAAGACAAACCATTAATCAGGTTAACATTAGCAATAAAATTCAAGTTGGAGATTGTCAGTTTCATGGTGTGCTGTAAGGATAAACATTAAAGATTGCAAGGCACTCAGATATTACAATAATGGATACCATGAGCATGACAGAATAGGGTGCATTGTATAAAGTAAATCCACTCAATAGGTAGCCCCCAGAGCCTATTTTTAATGGCACTTGAGAAGGATGTAAAAAGGAGAAATATGAAAAAGTACATAGAATTGCAAGGTTGGTCAATTTTGTTTATTTTGTAAAGGTAGATGGTTAAGTGTTTGGCATTAATTACATTTCAAAGAAGTCTCATGTTAAGAGTATCCCTAACTTCAAAATGATTTGACGAGTTGCTTTCATGTTAAAGAGAGTCCAGTGTAGACAGAGTAATTCCAAAAGTACTTTCCCCATGCACAGTAAAAAGGGTTTATAATGAAGTTCTAGTCACAAGATTAATTAGAAAGTTGCTGCAGAGTGTTTCCACCTTCCAGTGTTCATCATAAGCCTTAAAATTTTCCTTTGTTTTAATCAAACACCTGGCAATTTTCAAACCAAAAATTAGGACTGGGGATAAGGAGTATTGGAGCCCCCTGATTTTAAAGAGAAGCTGTTCTCTCCATAACGTATCAAAATAAGTCAACTCCTCCATTCTGTGCAGGCTGGATCACCTAGTGCAGTGGTTTTCACACTTCTTTTTTTTTTCCTCAGGACCCAGTTGAAAAAAATCATTTATGCCCACCACCTAACAATAACATCTTTGAGAAGTGCATTCCACTCTTTTGGCGATGGCAGCAGGAGGTTCTGCAACCTAGTGCCTGAGGGTCTGCGACCCAGTACTGGGTCCCAACCCTAAGTTTGAAAACCACTGACCTAGTGTATTTCAGGGAATCTCCCAATACTTTAATTTGTATGTTCCCTATGTTTCATTTCATAGATGTTCATAGAAAGGTCTCTCAGAATCACATTAAATAAAAACGCAAGTGGTTTCTGTGAGAACACAGCCGTTTTTCATCTATTCATGTTTTCCTTTGGGAGGCCCTTCCTTTGTATCATGGCCACTGAGCGAATTGGTCATTGTATAGAGTGGGTTAGGTTAATGGGAATTTATATTATTAGGGGAAACTAGTTTTAAGAGTAGTAGTTAGCAAGTATAGGCCCAAGCCTGAACCAGTTTTCAAAGGCCTTAGCATAAGAGCTCACATGAACCTATGCCAGAACTCAGACGTCACCTAATGAGCAGCTGCAGCCCTAACAAGCACCCTAACAAGAAGAGAACTCCCTGATAGCTCCCTGATAAGCTTACAGCTAACTAAAATGATCAATGGCTGACAGCTAACTAAAATGATTGATGGCAATGTGGCAAAGACTGTGGGAACCCCTGTAAAAACAGGAGGGGCACAGAGGGCTAAAGCTCTATAAAAAAAATCAGCTCTTGGGACACTGAGGCGGACAGGTTTGGACTGACTCAGGACGCCCAGTGGCTCCGGTCACTATAGCAAATGGGGTCAGTCCAGAGAAGAAAGAGAAAGGTCAGGTCCTAGTCATGAAGCTGACTGGACTGGCACGTTGGCCCGAGCTCATCAAAGAAAGGTCAGCACCTGATCCCCGACAGTGGCGAAACTGACACATTGGTAAGGAGTTCGGTGAGTATTAAGAAACCACAAGAGGCCTCGGTGAACACTGGTTCGAGAGTAGCTACAGGTATATAAGTAACAGGTATATGTGTAACAGGTATATAAGTAACTGAAATAGAAATTGAAGCTTAGTACCCCGAGTCCTGGTGTAAGGACAGAAGTAGGTTAGTACCCTGGTCCCCGAGGGTACGGGGGGATAGGTATAAGGTTAGGGATGTGTAGGGCTCAGTCCCCTTAAAGGGATTGCAGCAGGAAGGTTGTTCTTTTAACAACTGGATAAACTAGAAGTTAGTTTTAGTTCCCCAAACCTAGGTTGTAAAAGGTATTGGGCTAAGGTTAGGGATCAAGTAGTTTAGCACCCCAGCCTGGGAGTACAGGTAGATAGCCTGCTGTCCCCTTTGAAGTTAGGGGCACCCCTTTGTTGCTAGGGGCAAGTGCAGAGTAATAAGAATAGTTTTAGTTATTAAATAACAAGTAATTCTGAAGCATGCTGCAGCACAAGAATATCATAGTATAACAGCATAGATAAACCTTGCAAGTGTGTAACAGTTAAAAAGAGTGCACGAACAAAAGAGATAAGCAAAGATATAAGTCTTCTTGTACCCAAGATAATCTGTAATAAACACTTTGTACTTATAATTCTCTTGATTCTATTCTATTGTTATTTTCCATGGTACTGTTAATTCCTGACACTCCCCTCCCTCTTTTTCTGTTTCCCCTATGGAAACAGCACTTAATTCCTTTGGTAATTACCTGGGTTATCGGCTGGCTCGATTTAACCCTTTATTATTCAGTTTTAGTTCCCCTGACTACTGATGTATCTGTCAGCGCCCCCCTTCCATCAGATCAAGGCCGGGCTATAATCCCGGTGGAAAAAGAACCCGGCGTCTGCCTGGTCCCCTCGATGAATAACACCCCCGAGGGGTGACGCCAAACAGTATAAACAGTATACAGGCTCATAGAGTCATATAACAGGAACTCGTGCCAGGAATATGCAGGTGACACACAGCCTATTCACTACATACAACCATATCACTGTCCACCAAAGACCAGTGTGAAAATGAGATCAGTTCATGGATGAAGAGCAGCTGGATAAAGTTGAACCCAAGGGAGGCAGGTGATAAGAGGAATGGACTTGGAGTTGTAGTCTCTTTTGGTTGAAGGGTCATGTCCACAATATGTCAATAGCTTACGAAACGCCTGGTTTCGCCCTTACAGAAAGGAAGTGTTACTTACAAATGCTGTTATCTCCGATTGGCATAGGAAGACTCTCCCATCCTGGTAAACAATGACCTGGTCTGTTATTCATGTCTTCGGCACCTCTTGACTGGACTGCAGCCTCCGCACTTAGGAAACGTCATCCAGCATAGAATGCAGCAGCCCATCTCTTCAACACCCCCGGCGACTGAACACGTCAGACCAGCCCTCCACTCACTATGCAGGCTCCCCATGGAATACCGCACCAAGTTCGAGATCTTGGCCTTCATCTGTAAGGTGTCTGATGGCCTGGGACCATGGTATGTACAAAATTAAACTAAAAAGTTACAGGAGGAAAATATGATTGACAACTTCACTCCCCCAATCCAGGTGAACTTTCTCCAATAAGAGTAAAGTTTATCTGTGGACGAGATAGAACTGTCTCCAAGGCCCACCCAAAAACCCGAGGAATCAGTTTGCTCAGGAACGAAAAATCATCACAAACTCCATTCCAAGTGCAAGGCACACTTTCCTCCTTCACCTTCTTTAACAAATAATAAAAAATACTCTACTGCACACACGTCACCAAGCAAAAATGAAAGGATGTGACCGGTGTTAGTCATTATGAGCATCCTGGAGGAGTCCCCCTTGTAAAACAAGATTAGAATAATTCCTCTCCTCGTTAGCTTTTGTTCAAGACAACACCAATTCTTCTTCTTCTTATATATTGGTCATTAAATGCCCCCTCACCCCCACCAGCCAGTCACTACTCTGAAGTGACTTGCTCAACTGTTGCAATATTGAAAAAGTCCGTATCTTTCTTCCTTCACTCCACGCTGTTCTTGAAAACAGATGATACAGTGCATGTAAAAATTCCAGTTGCAAATTAGTGACCAATAGCATAGCTATTAGGATTACCTCAATCAGCTAGCTCATCGTTTGATTCGTTTTATAGTAGACTTTGCATATGACTTGTTTTAAAATTTAATTTGTTTGGTTCTACTGTGCTTTCTTGATATTATTTTTAAAATAAATAGGTATACAACTTCCTGGTTTGAATGTTTGGAGTGATTCAACTCTCTCTCTCTCTCTCTCTCTCTCTCACACACACACACACACACACACACACACACACACACAAACACACACGTTTCCTTTACTAATACAGTGACAAATAGTGCTTCACACACAATATTATTAAAAATGCAGTATATAAGTTTACGTGACATTTACAACCAGTGTTAGAAAATGTATTAGTGAACCTGAAATTAAATTTTTCTAGGCTCTTTTGACTAAATTTGGGAGGTTCCTTCGCTGAAGTAAAGTGTTTTTCCCTAGAAATTGACCAACACAGCTGATCCCATTTACTTGAAGTGACCAGTCAGTAGGCCGGCGTTGACAGTCACTTATGTCAGTTTCTCACAGCAGGTCTGAGGAAAAACAATATGAAGTTAAAGGCAGTGTCTTGATGACAGATGCAAAGAACTGTCCTGACAAGTCAGTATTTCCTTTCAATTAGTCTGCTTCCCCAGACGCAAGTTCAACATGGGATGTCTGGCTATAATCCGTAGTCCAGTCTAGACATGATCTTTCCTGGTACCTGGAATTATCCCATGTTTTCCCACTCTTCCGTCTACAAGTAATTGTCAGTAAGGTATTTTACCTCAGGACAAGAGTTTAAGTGAAGATGCTCATACTCCAATGGGAGAGAGATGTCTGGTGGCACAGGTCACCCACCTCTGTAAGAGGCAGCAGTTATGTTAATGGGAGCAGCTGTCCCAGTGACACAGCGCTGTCTGCCCAGGCTAAGTCTCTCATGTGTGGATTTTTCACATCCCGAGTGACAGAGTTATACCAATATAGATCTGTACTGAGCGATCTGGAAAGATGGGAAATGTACAGCCCACGCTAGGTTAGCCAGCAATTCTGATCCTGAAAAATCAGATAAAAGGGATGTCAATTGCATTACACTGTTCTCCAAAGCTTTAACATGTTCTGACGTGTCTAGGCTCCTTCAGCTCAGGCAATCTAAGGACTGCTCCAGAAACACTTTTATTAAATAATCAAGACGTGAATTCGGAGCATGGAGTTTCTCCATACATTCCAGGGTCTTGGACAAGATAAGGAAGTTGGACTAGTGACTGGAAAACATTCAGTGTTCGTAGCAGACACGTGCGATTGGAACCCAAAGCAAGGTCTGTATAAATTCACATGCACGAGATGAATTTCAGCATTAATAGTTGAAGTAATCATATAATGAAAATCCCAGTAACCTTAAAAATGAACATGATGCTTAGAAATTTTAACAGTGAACTATTTAGGTTGTGAATGTGAACTGTGTGAACATTTCTCTCATACGAGCAAGTTACAAAAACATACAAACATTTGTTCTGATAAAATAATCAGAATACTGTGTCTTGTTTAAAATGAGTACCCAGCCCATGGAAATGAACATTCCTGAAGAATGTTTCAGAAGTAGCCATAGCACACAATCGCTTTAGTGGCTCCACAGTAAACAAGCTAGTGAACAGACACAGGGCTCATGTTCTCTAGCAGGAAAGTCACCATACTGGGCTCTTACTGAAGGAGAACAGTAGATTCTGGACAAGAAAAGCTCATAGCACCAAGCAAGGGAGAGTTGACAAGAACAGCATTAGAAACAAAAGCAGAAATTCACCCAATTCCCTACCCTTCAGGGAAGCAGAGGTCACCTAATCCATGAAAAAAAAAAACAAGCATAAAGAGGAAAAATGAAGAAGTTTTGGACAAAGTTGCAGCAATAAAAGCAAGCTAAAATACATTATTCCCAAGAAGATTCAAGCTGGAAGCGCTCTCCCTGCACTGAAGTGATAGCTACTTAAGATTAG
>ML685781.1:18381686-18395573 GCA_007922175.1 Pelusios castaneus
TCCCCGCCCGGGGAGATATGGGGGGGTCTCCCCTGTCCCCGCCCGGGTAAATATGGGGGGGTCTCCCCTGTCCCCCCCGGGGGAGGCGGCGGGTCTCACCTTGTACCTGGCCCCGGCCCTGTCCCGCGCCGTGCACACCAGCAGGTAGACGCCGTGTCCGGCGCTGCCCCCCCCGCGGCCCGGCCGGCCCAGGGAGAGCAGCGCGCGGGCGGCCCGGCCCCGCCCGCTCAGGCCGCAGGTGGGCAGCAGGCGGCTCCGCACCTCCACCTCGCACTGCAGCCGCATGGCCGGGCCGGGTCCTTCTCCGCCCGCCTCCGCGGGGCGGGGCCTGTCTCCGACTGCGCCGGGCTCAGCCCGCCCGGCCAAGGACCCCGAGAGCGGGGCTGGCGGGGGATTTACAGGCAGATCCGCGGACACCCCGGCCCGGCCGGCGAGGACCTCTGAGGAGAGAGGGGTGCCTGGCCCGCCGCCCGCTCCTGGCTGCTGCTGCTCCCCCTGGCGGCGGAGGTCGGCACGGCACACTTGTGGGACTGGCTTCCCCCTCCCCCCAAGCCCCACTCTTCCCCACCCCCACCTTCCAGCAGCTAACCTGCCCCTAACTAAATAGCTCTAGGGAAACACAGCACCGACTCACCCCCGCTTGCCTTTCCTTGCACTGCCCCTGCTTTTTGCACTGTTTTCACTTTTTTGGTTGTGTTTTGCACTTTTTCTGGTACTGCAGGGGAAGGGGTAGAGCTGGGAGGCGGAGCCAGTGTTAGCCAAATGGGCTCGTTCTCCCCGGAGCGAGTCAATTACCCCAAGGAGGTACAGAGATCAAGATTGAGTTTTATACAGACCTTTATCAGACGACCAGCTGGACGGGTGCCCTCCCCGACTAATGCCAGAGGAGTGATACACCGAGGCATAGCAGTTAGTACATATATATACCATTATTTCCGTCATATCAGACCACAGTGTTACAGCAGATTTTCCAGGGATTTGCAGACGTGGGGTACATAGGTATGTTTGTCTGTACAGAGGTCTATTTGCCTGTTGATACATTCCATGTTGTTCTTTTTAGCCAAAGTACTTAACAATGTTTGACCTAGGTCATGGAAGCAGGTCATGGGATCATTTCACAAGCACAGCATAAATTATTATTTTATCTATCAATCCCCCCTTTTTATGGAAGCATTTTGAGAGCTTAATATCCCCAATCCTCAGCTTTTATTGGCCGGAATAGGACCATTATTCTTTGGTTTACCATTTGAGTAGTCATTCGTCGAACTAATGCTATTAAGCAGGTGTAACCTTTGGGTAGGCTAAAATTCATTCAATTGCCCTTCTCCAGTGCCCCACAGAAATCAATCCCAAACCCTGTGAGGAAGCAGCTGGAGACCCAGGATCCAGTCTGTACAGGACTCACAGCGAAGCTTGCTCAGAACTACACTCCCACATTAAAATACTACTACAATAAACATAACAATGAACTTTATTAACTACTAACTAAATGAACCTTATCCTAAGAAAACAAACTACAATTAACCAAGAACAATCCCTCTAGAAAACCCCGCAGGAAAGATACCCAAAAGTCCCAAAGTCTGTGTGGAGTTCACCCAACTCTCAGCTACAGTCTTTGTTGGAATGTAGAGGCTTGAGTGTCAAGAAATCGCTGTCCTCTTCTTCTTTTGCTGGAATCCTGTGTAGCATTCCATGCAGGCTTTTTCTTCTCCTTTGCAACCAGCCCTCAGTCCCATATGCATGTCTGCAAGGTCTGTTGCAAATGACTCCATTACAGGGAGAAAACATCTTGTTCACTCCTGGCTCAGCTCCTCTCCAGAAAACTGTTTGACTGCCTTTCCATTATCATCTATTTGTAAGCAACAGTTTGATTCATTTAATTTTGCACATAATCCTCCTTCCTCTGCCAGTAAATAATCAAGGGCTATATGGTGTTGATAAATTGCAGTTCACATTTGTGTCACTTCATCAGCTAACAGCTCGACCGCTTTGGCAGTTTGGTTAGTCACTATTTCCAAAACAGCTTGCAGCCTTATTATTCAATTTAGGTTATAAATCGGTTCCCGGGCTCCTGTTACTAGCTCACTGGGGTTCCATGTGGCTGGTCCATAATGTTCTATAATTTTCTCAGGAGGCCACTCCTGTGTTCCCCATTTTTGGGAGCTTCCGGAGGTCAAAGTAGAATCAAGAGACCGTTTTTCCCTTATGAGATCATCATATACCTTGATCCCTAAAGTATTGCCTCAAAGGATAGGTTGTAAGAAAAAGAGGGGCCTAATATATCCTACATAACATACTCCTGACCAATTTGGCGGCAAGCGTCGTTAAGCATATTGTCCACAAATCCAGTAATGGCCTTTTAGGGCCCATGTTCCATTAGGAAAGGGTCCATCCCAGGGGTCAGAATCTTTTCCAGGTGACAGAGCCCATAAGCTGTCGGTGAGATTGTATTTTGGGTGTTCAAAATATAAATGATCACTGGGTCCTAATGGTCCCCCCATATTTGGCTTACCGACGGAGTTACAATGCTCGCATTTCCATGCTCCTGCTCCTGCCTTCCATACAGAATTACAGCCCCACTTTGGTTGATTGGTGCTAGACCAAAATTGCCTAAAGTGGGTCGTTCGGGTCCCATTCTCGTGTTGCCATGCCCATTGGTAGAACCGGATTACATGGTTCTCGTCAGTAGTGTTATCGCGTTGGCATCCTAAGAAGCGGAAGTCAGTAAAGAAGTTATCTTGTTTCACGGCTGCACATCCGGTTTCCCCGGGATCGGTTAATTGATAAAGCCGGTAGGAACAGGCCACCCAGCTATCATTAGTCAGCCGGACATGGGTATGGTTCCATCGTCCCTGATACTTAGAACAATTGTATGGTATACAAGTGGCGTCATCCCAACAATCAAATCCCGGGGACAAGGTCCATTCACACTTACTTTGTCCTATGTGCACTCCTTCCTGTCTTGTTCGATTAAGACAAAGAACACCCATTCCAGACGAATAGAGTCGCCATGGACTACTATCCTGTGCCCATATTTCTGTTCCATTACGGACCATGCTTAAGTTACTGACCCACCATTTGGGTTGTACGGGTTGGGCTACCCATGGCCATTCATTTAAGTCCCCTGGTCCTCCACATACCCAACAGTTACTGAGATTGAAGGAGTTTGCTATTGCTTCCCCTAGTTCTATAAACATATTTTCCCAGCCATAACAGTGATGAAGATATATGCCCAAAAGGAGAAATACTACTTGCATGGTTGTTTCTTAAACAAACCCTTCAGTCCGTCTAGTGGTTCGTATGTCCAGTCCGCAGCTTCTCCTGTGCCACCTCGGGCTTCCGGTGCTGGGGTGGACAGAGGGCTGGTATCCACTTCTGGTGTCCCCTCGTCAGGAGCGACGAATCGTTTTACCCGCGTGTGGTGTGTCCACTTGTCGCTCCCAAGGAGTTTAATTGCAGCGTGGCTGATGAGCAAAACTGTGTGTGGACCGTCCCACCGCGGTGTAAGGGGGTCACGCTTCCACTTCCTGACAAGGACTTGGTCACCAATTTGGAACGGATGAACAGGCTGGTCGAGAGGCGAGGATTGGAAAGAGGCTGCGTATCGATGTAGCTGGGATAAAACAGTCTGTAGGAGAGAAACTTGTTTCCATAAGGTATCATTGCCTACCTCCCAGGTTACATCTTCCCGAAAGTTTGGAGCAGGGATTCGGGGAGGAAACCCGAACACTAATTCAAAAGGTGATAGTTTTAACCCTTTTCTTGGGGCTCTTCGCAGTCGGGTTAAAACTAGGGGCAAGGCCTCTAGCCATTTCAATCCTGACTCCATGCATAGTTTGGTAAGGGTTTCTTTAAGTGTTCGATTCATTCTTTCCACTTGTCCTGAACTTTGAGGTTGCCAAGCTGTATGAAAGTTCCATTGTATGCCCAAGGCTTGAGACACTTCCTGTGTTATCTTTGAAAAAAAGTGACTTCCCTGATCGGAATTAATAACCTCCGGTACATGATATCGGGGAATTATTTCCTGAACTAAGGCCTTAGTAACAGCTCGGGCCTGGCAATGTCTGGTGGGGAAACACTCCACCCACCCAGTTAGTTGATCAACAAGGACAAGTAAGTATTTATAGCCCCTACATGGGGGCATTTCGGCAAAATCAATTTGCCATCTCTGAAACGGATATGTAGCCCAGGGCTGACCTCCCATTGGGGCTGGAGGCCCACTCCCTTTTTGATTTGTTCGTTGACAAATAGTACACGTGCTAACAATCCTCTGGGCTTCCATATGCATCCCTAGTCCTTTGAGCGTTCGGGTGGCTAGTTCTACCATAACTGCTGACCCCATATGCCCTTCTTTATGTAAAAGCCGAAGAGTTTCTTTTAAGATTGGTTGAGGCACAAAGACCTCTCCTCCAGGCAATTTCCACCATCCCGAGGGGAGCAAGCGGGCTCCTATACTTTGGGCGTATTGTGTTTCCTTGGCTGTATATTGCGGGAGGAGGGGTCTTACATTCAGTATCTTTTGCTAGAAGGAGCCATGTGACCCCATCCTGTGCTGCCTCCCGTGCAGTCTGATCCGCTAGTTGATTATATTTTTGCTGTTCCATCTGAGGGGATTTACCATGCGCACGCACATGAATTACAGCTACTCGCAGTGGGAGCATTAGAGCGTCCAGTAGGGTTTTAATAAGGCCCCCATGTGCTATTTTCTGGCCTGAAGCTGTGATAAATCCCCTTTCTCTCCACAGGGTTCCGTGGGCATGCACCACCATATACGCATAACGGCTGTCAGTGTACAGATTAAGGGTTTTTCCTGTGCCCATCCGGAGGGCCTCGATAAGGGCTACTAATTCTGCTGCTTGGGCAGACCAATTTGGGTTTAATTTAAACTTGTAGATTCCATTATCTTTTATTACTACTGCTGCTCCGGTGTATTGTTTACCATTTACCACGTAGCTGGATCCATCTACATATCCCTCTATGTCAGGGTTCGACCAGGATATGTCCGAGAGGTCTGGTCGTGGTTTAATTTCCTGTTGCAAGACCTCAATACAATCGTGAGTGGGCCTGGACTCATTGGGGTCCCGAGGGTCAGGCAACAAGGTTGCTGGGTTAAGGGAACTGACAGGTCGGAAAGTCAGGTTAGGGGCCAACAAGAGTCCTACTTCGTATCGTGAATGCCGGCTGGGATTTAAATGTTTGTCTCCGGCCCCTGTTCCTAATATTTGAGGTACTCCATGTGGGACCACAACCTCAGTGTCTCCACCCAGTGTTAGTTTTTCAGTTTCTTGTACTAGAAGAGCTGTGGCAGCAACAGCGTGTAAACAAGCAGGCCATCCCCTGGCGACAGGGTCCAACACCTTTGAGTAGTAGTCAACAGGTCCTGATCGCTGGCATGGGAGTCCAGTTGCCACCCCTTTCCGTTCATGGACATATAGGGTAAAGGGCTTTCGTGGATCCGGGAGAGCTAAGGCAGGTGGCTGAATTAACGCTGCTTTAAGCTCTTGAAATACTTTCTCCATCTCCCTAGTCCATACCCAATGGAGTAGGCCTTCCTTGGTTAATGATTCATATAAGGGTTTGGCTTTTCCTCCATAATCAGGGATCCAGAGCCAAAAAAATCCAGTCAGGCCCAAGAAAGCCCTCAGTTCGTGTGGGTTTCGTGGCTGGGGGCTATCGAGTATGGTCCAGATCCGTTCTTTTCCCAAGCTACGACTTCCCTGCATTAACTGATATCCAAGGAAGGTAACGTGTTGTTTAACCAATTGGATCTTGTCTTTGGAAACTTTATACCCTTGTCTACCCAGGTAATTAAGGAGCTCCACAGTTTGCTCCTTGCAGGCTGCCTCTGTTTCAGTACTTAAAAGCAAATCATCACAGTATTGGACTATGTTACATAAGGGGTGTTCAGCTAGGAATGGGGCCAGATCCCTTTTTAGTTGGCTACCAAAAATCTCAGGGGCACAGGTTAGTGGAATCACAGTCCACAGATACTGAGCCTTATAGTGCGTGTCCGGATCTTCCCATTCAAAAGCAAACAACTTTTGAGAGTCAGGATCAAGGGGTATGGAAAAGAAGGCATCCTTCAAATCGATAACAGAAAACCAACCATGATGTTTGGGAACCTGGCTCAGGATGGTATGGGGGTTTGGGACGACTGGATAGGGGGCCTCTATGAGTTTATTGACTTGTCTTAAGTCCTGTACTAAGCGGTACTGTCCATTAGGTTTGGGTATCCCTATGATCGGGGTATTGTACGGGAATGTACCTTCCCTAAGCCATCCACACCGTAGGAACTTTAAAATTACGGGTTTTAGCCCGATTTGTGTTGCTAATTTTAGAGGGTATTGTCGAACGGGAACCGGGCTGCTTCCTTCTTTAAGCTTGATTTTTACTGGGGAAGCATTCCGAGCTCGTGCAACGCCCCCTGTCTCCACCCAAACCTCGGGGTTAACCCTTAGTACTATACTTTCTTCTGCATCCTGACTGTGAGAATAAAAGGTCCCAGCACTCATCAAGGCCATTACATAATTAGAGGCTTGTTGTTTAGGCAATCGTACTTCAATATGTCCATTGTGGAATGAGATTTCCGCCTGCAGTTTGGTAAGGATATCTCGTCCCAGCAATGCAATGGGGCATGAAGGGTGACAAACAAATTGGTGGGAGATATGATGGTCTCCCACGTTTACTAAAAGGGGAAGAGTTTTTGTTAATACCACGTTCTGTCCTTCAATCCCTTGGACAATAGCATGACCTGGGGCCCTACCTGGCGGTGCTGCCTGAAGGGGGAGTAAACTCAGGGCAGCCCTGGTGTCAATCAGGGCTTCAACTCGGCAGCCCCCTACCTTAATTTATACCGTGGGATCCAGTCTAGCAAGAAAAGAAGGAAAATCCAGCAGCCTTTTATGAACGCCTGTGTGAAACTTGTAGAAAGTACACTGACTTAGACCCAGGAGATCAAAATGGGAAATGAGTATTACTCCCTCTCTTCATCGGCCAATCCTATGATGACATTCGAAGGAAATTGCAAAAGGTGGAGGGTGCATCAGGAAAGAATATAGAAGAACTACTGGAAATTGCTTTAAAGGTGTATGATAGATGAGATGAGGAAGACAGGAAAAAGGGAGCACGGGCCCTTGCGATGGCTCTAAGAACAGGGAACAAAGAAAGTGAAAAGCGGAAGAGACTGAGAGAGTATGGCTATACAGAAGACAAAGGGAAGACACGGGGTCCCCGTTTAGGACGGAACCAATGTGCCCTCTGTAGACAAGTAGGTGTCCCAACAGGAACATAATAAGACCGGGATGCAGAACTGAGACGATGCCACCCCCAATTCTTCATAATACAAGAGGCTCGGACGAGTCTCCCCAATGAGGAGGCCGGGGGACCCGTTTTTCGAATACACCGCTTCATACCCTGCACTGTTGCAGTGGCATATCTCTGATGCCCCCGGAGCCCCTCATTTTTATGTGACCACTCCGGGTCCTATTCGGGCAATACCGTGGACACTGGAGTTTGTGGATGCGCCTGTGTTGCCCAGTCACGGGCCTTTGACGAAACCATGCGTCTTTCATCGGCTGTTACTAAAACATTCAAAGCAACTTGCATGTCCCCCCATGTTGGGTTATGCGCTGTTATCAACATTTCAAAAATTGCTGCAAGGGGAGCTGGATCTTCAGAAAAGGGGGGGTTCTGTTGTTTCCAGTTATACAAATCACTTGTTGTGAACGGAACATAAATCATGGTACGTTCCCCATCCGTCCCTATTGTCTCGCGTAGGGGCATCGCATGGTGTGTGCCGTCCTGGCTCTCAGTAATGCGCAATGCACCCCTTGTGTGTTGATATATACCCCTATTCGTTGATGAGTCAGGTTGGGTCTGGATCGATACCTCATGTGGGCTTGCTTTTTTTATCGTTACGGACGGAGGACTGACATCACTTCCATCTAGGTCCCCCAGGTCAGGGTACAGCGGAGGGGCCAGGGGAGAGGGAAGCACATAATCCACGGGTTATGGGATTACAGTAGGCGGGCATGGCTTTTTAACAGGGGCACAGGGCCTTTTAATAGGTGTAGTAGGTACAGGCCCAGTGCAAGGCCCTTAAGCAGTTATAGGCCCAATATAAGGCCTCTAGCCTGAACCAAAGTAATGTCAAGAGATTGTTAAACTAAGATACGTTAAGAGTTACATAAGCACAACTCAGCACATTCCATAAACCAGGCACCAAGACATCCAGGAACATTCCATAGATAAGAAAGAACAGGCTAACCCTTCCCAGAACCAGAAACACGATGGATAGGTAAAACCAACGTATACAAGGTAATAGGCGGCACCTAACTGCATCAAGGGGCCGAGCCTCGATACGTCAGAAACATTGTGAAAGTTTCTAAATGTATAAAAATGTATTTCTGGGATGCTTCGGGGTCCGGCCTAGGGGGCAGTGGAAAATCCCGCCACTGACTGAGCCGAGTCCATTGTCCTAGGGTCAGTCTCTGCAGTGTGCCTCTGGATGAGTCTTAGAGCACTCCAAGGGAACTGCTACTGTATCCACCGTGACAATAAACCTGGTCGACGTGCCTTCGTACCTTACTGGACTTTGTGGTTATTGGGGGTTCTCTTCGGGTCTGCTGTGTCAGCTATCTGCAGGAGCTGGGGCAGCGCTTACAGGGAACACACGCACGCAGCCGAGTAATACCAACATTGGAGAGAGCAGAGCACCACACCGGGAGCCTCTGACAACAATAGGGATACGGGCCATCAACATTCAAATTGTTTTTTGTCTGCACGTTTGTAACCACGGAGGGGAATTTGCCACCAGATCCCGCCAAATGTCAATATACGGATACTGGTCCCAATGTCCGTCTCGGGTCACAACGCCATGCACTACTTGTACGATATCTGACTTCAATGTACCCCCATCTGGCCAACCTACTCCAAATGTTGGCCATTCAATTGTACAGAATTTTATAAGGTCGTCCTTACATAACACTACACCATTATCTGCCTGGCGTCTAAACGCCTTCCAGTTATCTAACATGCATCCTAAGGGTGTCCCAGCGTAAAAACTTTGAGTAGACCCCATAAGATCAGGTATTTTTAAACATACAAAGTAAACAGATATAAAAGGAAGGAATTATCAGGCAGTTGGCTGACCCCCCTTGCAATTAAGATATCCTGGTCATCGGGTTTCCCCTTGCAGGAGTCTTGGGGCGGCTGGAGTCAGCCTAAGCCTTCAATATTCCCTCACAAGTCAAACAACAACCTTATAAGTGCAGTCAAATTCCAAAGGGGTAGCCGTGTTAGTCTATTGTAGAAAGACAACAGAGTCTTGTGGCACTTTTAAAAACTAACAGATTTATTAATCGCATTAGTCTTTAAAAGTGCCACAAGACTCTGTTGTCTTATAAGTGCAATCAGTGATACACACTAAGAGGGAAGAATAGAAGCAGGCCTGTTAGCAGCATAAAAGTAAACAAGAGATGAGCTCATCAACTAATAGTATCAGAATCAATATGCACGTTAAACATAAAATCCGATCCATACAACACCTCCACATATTCACGAATTTTGGCTAATCCATCCCATATATAACAGTCACAACTATAAACAAACCATACAACACATCATACATTCACAGACTTACACGTTTGTTCCTCACCGTATACAGGCCACCTACAAAGTTCCGTTATCCAACCCACTCTTCGGGGGCGTTACTCCTCAAACCCTAGAGGTAAACGCACTTACCGCCCGGAGTGGCCACGTCTGGCTCTGGGGACTCGGAAACTGATGAACTCAATACCTCTGTGTCCCGTGGGACCCTCTCTAAAGAGGACACCGCCGCCCCAGTATGCCGAGGTGGTTCGAGAGCACGAGCTGCACAATCAGCTCGAGGTGGCCACTTCTCTCGGTACCAGCTCGCTAGCCCCCGGTAGCGTTAGCGCCCTCTACAGGGAGGGTCCCGGCGGAGTCGCCAGTTTGTTAGCCAAATGGGCTCGTTCTCCCCGGAGCGAGTCAATTACCCCAAGGAGGCACAGAGATCAAGACTGAGTTTTATACAGACCTTTATTAGACGACCAGCTGGACGGGTGCCCTCCCCGACTAATGCCAGAGGAGTGATACACCGAGGCATAGCAGTCAGTACATATATATATCATTATGTATGTCATATCAGACCACAGTGATACAGCAGATTTTCCAGGGGGTTGCAGAGGTGGGGTACATAGGTATGTTTGTCAGTACTGAGGTCTATTTGCCTGTTGATACACTTTAAACATTCCACGTTGTTCTTTTTGACCGAAGTACTTAGCAATGTTTGACAGGTTATGAAAGCAGGTCATGGGATCATTTCACAAGCACAGCATGAATTAATATTTTATCTATCATAGGGAAACACAGAACCGACTCACCCCCACTTTCCTTTTCTTGCACTGCCCCTGCTTTTTGCACTGTTTTCACTTTTTTGTTTTTGTTTTTTGCACCTTTTTTGGTACTGCAGGGGAAGGGGTAGAGCTGGGAGGAGGAGCCAGGAGGGGGAGCTGGACACCACTGGGCCCTGGGGAGAGGGGTCGGTGTACCCCACACCCGCTGGCATTGGCGTCAGTGGGCCCGCTCACTGGAGGAAGGGGTGGACCTGGGAGGGACGGGGAGTGACCGCTGCACTCCAGCCAAGGCACTGCTGGGCCACCATTGTGAGGCCGCCGGATTTGAAGTGGGGGGCGGCTGTGGCAGCCATGCTCCGGGTTTCCAGCCAGGTCCTACTGGCGGGCCAGACGAAAGGCTCAGGTGGCCATATTTGGCCCAGGGGCCGTAGTTTGCCCACCTTTGCCATAGTCACATGGGGTATTCATGCTCTAGCTGCAGTCCATGTGGCTTGCCCCAGGCTCTTGCTCTGTCTGCTCCTTGGCCCTGGCCCGGGGCGGAGAGTATGGGGACAAGTAACAGCAGGTCAGGACCCAGGTCTGGCCCCCGATGGCGTCACTCACTTACCTAGACTGCAAGTCCGTTGGATCAAAGCCTGTTTGTGTGTAGCTTGTCCAGCACCACGTACACTGTCAGCACTTAAACAAACAAGGAGTGCAGTGGCACTTCTAAAGACTAGCACATTTATTTATCGCGTGAGCTTTCGTGGGAGAAAATCCCACTTCATCAGATGCTTTGAAGATGGAACTGTTCAGCGCTGTGTCTTCTATCACACCATATGCTAATATGTTTTTAATTATGATTTCCCACCACTTCTTGGCTCTGCCTCTTGGGTCTTTTTCCTTCAATCTGTTGGACTCTCTTATCCACTGTCAGGACTGTGCTTTACAGAGGAGCCACTGCTCATGCTCCATCATGTTTCCAAAAAATGGAGTGTAAAAGCACTACAAATGGTAACTGGATTTTAGCTTAATTTGATTTTACTGTGTTTATTTAGGTAAGCTTTCTTGCCAATGTAAATTACGGATGGCTTTAATTTGAAAGGGTGTGTTTATTTCCTCACACTTTGCATCACTAGTGACTGAGGCCTTTCTAAAATCCATAAGTTGAAAAAGCACTCCACCTAGTGTCAACATCTGAATTTGCATTGCACTGTACAACTATTCCAAACTTTTTAAATTATGTGCAAATTTCAGGCCCATAAAATGTTCAGTATTGGGTAACAGGAAGAAATGGCACTGAACCATGAACAACAGCAAACAAAAACCCTTGGTGAAAAGGTGGTGTCACTGGGGAGACGCTGGTAAGCAATCTGTCCAGAAAGCACACATTTTGGATTGCAATGTCCTGAAAATGGGGGTGGTGGTGGTGGTAGCCATGGGTGGGCCAGGGCCCACCCACTTGGCCCTGAGGCCTGCCCATCTTAGTGCCCAGCAGCAGTATGAACTTTGCTGCTGCGGCGCCACTCAGCAGCCGGAGCTGGTGCCTCTGCCCCGCTTGCAGCTGCGGCCTCTGGCTTCTGGCTGGCCTCACAGCAACGGCAGAGAAGTGTTCAGCGCTGCTCGCGTGGGCACTGTGCCTCTTCCTCTGGGGCAGGGAGGGGAGGGGGAAGGGTGGGCACAGCTCCTGGTCACATGACCAGAAACTGGCCTTGGGCTGCCCACCCTGCACTTTCAGGGGCTTGGCCAGAAAAGAGGGGCTGCTTATGCCTGTTCCTGAGAAGATCCACCCCATGACTGTGTACACAGGAAGTCTGGAGTAACTCCATCGGAATCATTCTAGCTGTGAGCCAGAGCAGCTCCATGTTCTTTTGTGTTGCGTGAGATTTCATGGGAGAAAATCCCCCTTCGTCAGACGCTTTGAAGACGGAGAAGCAGAGATGAGCGGGAGGAAAGTAAATGCAGGGAAGTGTCAGTCAAAGGGACAGGTCAGAGCGTTACAGCGAAGGGGGGGCAGTTGTTTAGATTCAAACAGTGGAGAACAGTATATTGGAGGCTGTGGCCCACTGGACTCCTTTGTTTTGCTGAACCGGACTAACCCGGCAACCCCTCTGGAACGTCTCCATCCATTAGTATTTACTGGGCCGAGCCAGTGCCCACTGCCATCCGCGGGAATCTTTCGACTGAGTAAAATTGGAGTTAGCTCAGGCCCTGTGGAATCAAACTTTGTTTTTAAACTAAGCATTGTTTTAAGCTAATCGTATAAAGGAGTTGGCGTGTGCTCAGAGACACCGTTAATACAGAGCCTGATTCACTCGGATGAAAAGCCCCCATAGACTTCAGTGATTTTGGTTCCTTCAGTCTCAGGGCCTATGGAGTCTTGCAAATATATATCAAATGAGAGACAAATAGGAGGAGGGGATAATCCATCCTGTGTCTGGCCAGCGCGTCTTTCTGCTGGGGCAGACGGAACGAGGCCCATTCATTCCGGCGCTGCACAAGTGGACGCTGCACTGACCCCTGCCGGCCGCTGGGCCGATTGCAGCGGCTCCCGGCTGCATTTTCAGCGCGGGGCCGGCAGGAGGCGCTGAGCGAGGCGGGCAAAGTGCTGGGGGAGCAAGAACGGAGCTCGCTGGGACCCACCTCCCGAGCAGGCCCAAAAAGAGACCGTGTCTCACTGTCTTGCCCAGGCTACGCTGCAGTGACTATTCACAGGCGCGATCCCACTACTGATCGGCACGGGAGTTTTGACCTGCTCCGTTTCCGACCTGGGCCGGTTCACCCCTCCTTAGGCAACCTGGTGACCCCCAGCTTCCCAGGGATCACCATATTGATGCCGAACTTAGTGCGGACACCCGATCGGCATAGCGCACTGCAGCCCAGAACTCCTGAGCTCAAGCGATCCGCCGGCCTCAGCCTCCCAAGTAGCTGGGATTACAGGCACGCGCCACCGCGCCCGGCGATAGACTTCTCTCCCAGCCGGCTACTAGAGGCTGCAGCGGCGCTGACGTCACGGGGAGGCGGGATGCAGGAAGCATGGGGGGGGGGGTGTCTGCGCCTGCGCACGGCGGTTGGCCCCAGCCGCTCCCTCCCGCGCGTGCGCGCAGAGGCGGGCGCGTTCGATTCGCTGTGCGTGCCGGGATTGTTTCGGGCGGGGCCGGGGGTTGATGAGCGCATGCGCGGGGTGAGGGCCCTCTTTTCGGCGCCGGGCGAGCAGCGGGCAGGATGGGCCACCAGCAGCTCTACTGGAGCCACCCCAGGAAGTTCGGCCAGGGCTCGCGCTCGTGGTGCGTGTGCGCGCGCGTCCCCTCCCCCCCCCCCGACCCTCTGCGCGCGGCCGGCCCAACCGCCGC
This sequence comes from Pelusios castaneus, assembly GCA_007922175.1. Lineage (NCBI taxonomy): Eukaryota > Metazoa > Chordata > Testudines > Pelomedusidae > Pelusios > Pelusios castaneus. Next base: position 18,395,395 of record ML685781.1, read on the forward strand.
TACGGGGCCTCGGGGCGGCCTGGCCGGCGGGGAGCGGGGGAGGGGCGGGGCGGGCTGAGGGCTGGCGGGGGAGGGGACCGGCGGGGAGTGGGGGAGGGGCGGGCTGAGGGCTGGCGGGGGAGGGGACCGGCGGGGAGTGGGGGAGGGGCGGGCTGAGGGCTGGCGGGGGAGGGGACCGG
>ML685781.1:18395583-18424019 GCA_007922175.1 Pelusios castaneus
GGGAGTGGGGGAGGGGCGGGCTGAGGGCTGGCGGGGGAGGGGACCGGGGGACCGGCGGGGGGGGGGGAGGGAAGGGCAGGGCCCGGCCCGGCCCGGCCCGGCCCGGCCCGCCCCGCGCTGACCCGGCCTCTCCCGCTCTCGCCCGCAGCCGCGTGTGCTCCAACCGCCACGGCCTGATCCGCAAGTACGGGCTGAACATGTGCCGGCAGTGCTTCCGCCAGTACGCCAAGGACATCGGCTTCGTCAAGGTGCGGGGGCGGCTGGGAGCGGGGCTGAGTGGGGGGCAGCCCGCCCGGCACGGGGCCTGTCTCTGGCTGGTGACGTTATCGGGGCCACGTGTCTGAACGTAGCTGCCCCCCGCTGTGTTTGGGGGGCCGGGGGAAGTGAGCCCTGCAGGCCCCCAGCCCTGAACAGGTGCTGGATGGAAACCCCCCCCCCTAGCCGGCTGGACTGGGCCTCTGGGAGCTGAGGGGTGCTCAGCATCTTGCTGGCTGTGTCTGGGCAGCGCAGACCTGCCTTGGTCGTGGCCTCGGCTCATTACGAGCGATGGCTCGTCCGGATCCCGTTGGGATGGGCTGCCCGGTGCCGGAGTGAAGTCTCCTCTTTAGATCCCCGCTTAATGCCTGACATGGAGATTGCTGGTTTGGTTCGTTACTGACCTCATGACTCTTTTCCTTATTTCAGTTGGACTAAACACATCTCTAGAAGATGAGAGATCCAGAAGTCTCCTTGTGATGTAGTTCTCTGGCTAATTTACAAAATCTGTGATGTGCTATTTTGGGTATAAAATAAAATGGATGACCAGTCAACTCTGTTTTATTTAATTTGTGGGCACTTGAAGTATAGAACTCAGTTAAGTGGATGCAAAATATTTAAAGGTCCGTTCTAAAGGGTTGAATTTGTTTCAGTGTAATCTGAGTGAAACAGTTGTGTGAGCTGCTCCTTTTGTGAACTCAAATTGTTTTTATATGAGAAGGTAAACTTATGGGGGTACAAATTCCAAAGGGGTAGCCGTGTTAGTCTCTTGTAGAAAGACAACAGAGTCCTGTGGCACTTTTAAAGACTAACAGATTTATTTATCACATGAGCTTTCATGTGAGAAGATCGTCAAAGCGTCTGACGAAGTGGGATTGTCTCCCACGAAAGCGCATGCGATAAATCTGTTAGTCTTTAAAAGTGCCACAGGACTCTGTCTTGGGGGGGTACAGTCTTTCTTCGTGGAAGTATCGTACAAAGATCTCTGTGCTTGCAACTGTTGCAGGTGGGACGCCCACAGCCAAAGTTGTATGAAACAGAGTTTAGTACTGTTTAGGCCTCATTCTTCCATAGAGAGGATTAAACTATTAACATGGTCAAAGAGCTTTGTTTGATGTCTTCAATAATTTGCAAGTAAGTGAACAGGCACCTGGTAATCTCAATGTCTCATGTGGGTTTGCCTCTTTTATCGTTATGGGCGGAGGGCTGACTTCACCCCTCATCACCTTCTCATCTAGGTCCCTCAGGCTGGGGTACAGCGGAGGGGCCAGGGGAGGGGGAAGCACATAATCTGGGGTTTGTGGGATTACAGGAAGCGGGCATGGCTTTTTAACAGGGGTACTAGGTCTTTTAATCGGGACACGGGCCATCAGCATTTGAATCGTTTTTTGTCTGCACTTTTGTAACCACGGAGGGGAATTTGCCACCAGATCCTGCCAAATATCAATATACGGATACTGGTCCCAATGTCTGTCTCGGGTCACAAGGCCATGCACTACTTGTACGATATCTAACTTTAATGTACCCCCATCTGGCCAACCTACTCCAAATGTTGGCCATTCAATTGTACAGAATTTTATAAGGTCGTCCTTACATAACACTACACCATAATCTGCCTGGCTTCTAAATGCCTTCCACTTATCTAACATGCAACTTAAGGGTGTCCCTGCGTAAAAACTTTGAGTGGACCCCATAATATCGGGTACTCCTAAACATACAAAGTAAACGGATATAAAAGGAAGGAATTTTCAGACAGTCGGCCGACCCCCCCCTTGCAATCAAGATATCCTGGTCAGCGGGTTTCCCCTTGCAGGAGTCTTGGGGCAGCTGGAGTCAGCCTAAGCCTTCAATATTCCCTCACAAGTCAAACAAAACCTTATAAATTCAATCTTTGATATATACTAAAAAGGAGGAATAAAAGCAGGCCTGTTAGCAGCATAAAACTAAACAAAGTGATAGAATCCCAATCAATATGCATGCTAAGCATAAATTCGGATCCATACAACACATGCGCATATAACATTCACGGACTTAAACTAGTCCATACCATATATAACAGTCACAGACTTAAACTAAACCATACAACACGTCGTACATTCACAGACCTACACTTCTGTTCCTATCCATATACCTTCCTGTATACAGGCTGCCTACAAAGTTCCATTGTCCAACCTACACTTCGGGGGCGTTACTCCTCAAACCCTAGAGGAAAATGCACTTGCCACCCGGAGTGGCTGCGTCCGGCTCTGGGGACTCAAAAACCGGTGAACTCAATACTGTACCTCTGTGTCCTGTGGGACCTTCTCTAAAGAGGACACCGCCGCCCCGGTTTGCCGAGGTGGTCCGAGAGCACGAGCCGCACGATCAGCTCGAGGTGGCCACTTCTCTCGGTACCAGCTCGCTAGCCCCTGGTAGCGTTAGCGCCCTCTACAGGGAGGGTCCCGGCGGAGTCGCCAGTTTGTTAGCCAAATGGGCTCGTTCTCCCCGGAGCGAGTCAATTACTCCAAGGAGGCACAGAGATCAAGACTGAGTTTTATACAGACCTTTATTAGACGACCAGCTGGACGGGTGCCCTCCCCGACTAATGCCAGAGGAGTGATACACCGAGGCATAGCAGTTAGTACATATATATACCATTATTTCCGTCATATCAGACCACAGTGATACAGCAGATTTTCCAGGGGGTTGCAGACGTGGGGTACATAGGTATGTTTGTCAGTACTGAGGTCTATTTGCCTGTTGATACACTTTAAACATTCCACGTTGTTCTTTTTGACCGAAGTACTTAGCAATGTTTGACAGGTTATGAAAGCAGGTCATGGGATCATTTCACAAGCACAGCATGAGTTATTTTATCTATCAGTATTGTTCCGCTGCAGTGAAGGGGAAACAGTCAGATGCTGAGTGTCTTCTACAGTTACTTCTTGCTAACCCAGCCCTATGATTCCAGATACTTAAACTAGGAAGAAAAAGTAATATTAAAGCTATTCAGTTTTAAAATTAAGTTGTTTAAAGCTTGTGTGGGTTACATTGCTTCCTTTTGCACTTAAAGCAGTAGATAATAACCATGCTTTGCGATGAAATTTAGTACCTAGCTCTGCTCAGTAGAAGGGAAGGTAGCAGAGGATGAGCTGTCTTAAGACAGGCCCAAGGACAGTAGAAAATACTGTTAGTTGGTGAGCTGCTGATACAGACCATGGGGGGGTCTGCTCTAGTACTGCACAACACTGATTACAAAATTAGAATGGTATGAAACAAATGATCCAACTTGCATGGAATAAAAGATGGCTTATTGACAGGTCTCAATAATTGTGAATGGGGAGTAGGTGTATTTTTAGTAAGAAGTTGTGGCTACTTAACACTGATCAGTGGCCTGGAAGAAAACAAAATCACTGATAAAACTTGGAGACAGCACAAAAATGGAAGCAGTGGTAAGTAATGAAGAGGACAGGTCATGGATCCACTGTGATTGGGATAGTTTAAGCTGACTGCAAATGAATGATGGGGGTAAATCTCTGTATTTTGGAACAAAGAATGCAGGCCGTGCTATGGAGGACTTGATCCTAGGAAGCAGAGATTCTGAAAAAAGATTGGGGGGGTGATGGTTAATGAGCTCAATGGGTACGTCTACACTTGCAACTTAGGTCGACTTAAGGATGCTTAAGTCGACCTATGGAAATCTGTGTCCACATGGGTGCTTGTTAAGTTGACTTAATAACTTCCACTCTTTAGGGTGGTTTAAGGCTTAAGTTGACTTCTTAAGTCAACTTAAAGCCAGTGTGGATGGGGAATAGTGCTGAGGCAACCTTATTAAATTGACTTAAAGGCAGTGTGGATGGCTGTGTCTACACTATAGACTCTGTTAAGTCAACTTAACAAGGGTAGCCATACCCAATATGTGCTCCCAGTGCAATCTCACTAGCAAAGGACTTCCGATCCTGGGGTGTATGAATGGAATTTTGGTGGGAGTAGCGGTTATTTTCCTGTTACATTTTAACATGGCTCCAACTGCCGCTGGAATGATCTCAGTGCTGGTGTCTGCATGTCGAGAAGGATAGACTAGATAATGGCCAGAGAGGCTCCTTTTTGCATAACATTAAAGATGTTTCTTATGGCAGTGCCAAATGAGACGCGCTAAAGGCTGTAGCTTTAGTTATTTTTAAAGTTAGTGGAGGACCAAATTTCTGCTTGATGGCTTAAAAGTTGAAAGTAGCCTTTTGTTTAATTTGGTGCTCCTATGCCAGGTCTTTTCTATTAATTTTCAAGGCCATGGGTTGGGATCTAAAGCCTCCATCGAACAGTAAAACAGGAAATTCAAAGTGGTTTAGCCCTAGAAGCAGTAACCCAGAGCATTTTTCCTGTCATCAAATCCCTCACCTAGTTAGTTCCATCTTACTCATTTTATTTACAAAAAAGAAAAGCCCTCTGTTTTTACTATTGTCAAATGTAAACCATAGTTTCCAATACCTCAGGGAAAGCACCTCAATTCTCATCTAACTTGTGAGGAAAAACACATCTAACTCCAGGGTGTGTTCCCTCCTGCCCCATTTTGTTATTACTAAAAACACCCATAAAACCAAGTCTCATTTCAGGAAGCCCTGAACCTGCAAACACTTGTGCAGTCATGGGGATTACTTACCACAGTACAGTTAAGAATGTCTCAATGCGAGGGCAGGGCAAAAATCAAGTTTCAGTGGGTGGCATCTCCAATGAAGTTGAATTGTACTTAAGTAATTTTTCATTTTTCTATTACAACCAAAGGGCGGATCCAGCTGGGGATGCTTTTTTTCTTTGTTGCTGAAAAGGTCCTGGGCTAGACTCTCCAAAATGCCCTACTAATAATTAAGGTTTAATGGGACTTTGCCCATGAAAGCTTGTGAGAAAAAAATAAATGTTAGTCTTTAAAAGTGTGACAAGACTCCTTGTTCGTTTTTCATCTAGGGACTTTCCTCTCTGAAGCATTGCAAAGCTGCTGGAGTCAGTGTCTTGATCCAGGCAATCAGAGAAATTAATTACTGAACTGAATTACTCCTTCCCAACTTCACTGTCTTGATTCTTTTTAGGAGACCATTCAGCAGAAAGGTCAGTTTCTGCACCAAAACTGCAGAAAAAAAAGGTTAATTGCCATGTGGAGTGAACCAACACTGCTGCCTCTACCAATTAATACAAGTTAGGACCATTGTGTTAGAGGTGGTCTGACTTCTGTTTGGCTTGAATACGACTCTAACAATCAGAAGACGTTGACTGGCTTAATTTTCATACCAAGTACTTAATTCTGCGAAATCTGTCTGCTGCTCAGTGATTACTGGTTGGTAAGCCAAATATTTGACTTTTCAGAGTTATTTTTAATTTGTTCCATGTTCTGCTGTCAACTTATTTTTTCAATGAACAGGGGAAAGCCAATTAATTTCTATTTGCCCATGTAATTTGTCAAAAATTGCTGTTAATTGAAGTCATGGACAGAGAATTTGTGGCTCTAGTGTCAGGGTCAATTTCTCCCTTGGGCGATTCACTGAAGTATGCAGGCACTTGTAAGAGAGAGTTGCAGAAATCTGGAATCAGGGGTGGGATTTTCTCTAGGCATAGATCCAGAACCCTGTGACCAGCCCCACCAGAAGTGGGTAGAGGTGGGGCAGGAAAGGGAACAGAATCCTTCCCAGACTGTATCGCCTACTCCAACCCAGTGGCGAATAGGATCCCTGAATCTTCATGCACCCTCTGCCTAGGGGTATGCTCTCTCCAGGCAACCTCTAGCCCACATACAGACAGAGCATGTGTCCACTGGCTGTAGATTCTCAGTCTTGGAAATGACATTTTTTGTGTATTTCAAACATGAGATTTGCATAGCAATTCTATTCAACACAAGAAATCATCTAAATTCGAATGGCCTGCTTGTATCAACACATCCTTAGAGGGTAAACACGTCCCTGGTATAGATTCTCCGAATCACTTCTGCATGGTTTGAGACCTTTACAGCAGAAAGAAAAATCAATCTGCTTGAACCAAGTGCTCGAGCCACCAATGGACACAGCATCAGAATAGATAACTTCTTATGGCATTAAGCTTAGAGCTGCTTTTCAAAAAATAAAAAATGCACATGAAAGGTCTGGCTGAAGTGCTGTTGTAGCTGGAGCAGCTTCAGTGGTGGAGAGAGATGACAATGCAAGCTTCAGGTGCTGAAGAATAGCTCTGTATAAGCTCAAAAGTATGTTCTGCCTCACCAATGGAAGTTAGTTCTGCGAGGGGACAAGTATGTAATGTAAGTTCATAAAGTATTTAGACCAGTGGGATTGCCTGAGTTGGAATTCTGGTTCAGGGCCTGCCTGAAAGTCAGAGACTGTTAGCAAAGAACAAAGTGTGTGTTCCTCTGGCCTGTCTGCAATCAGATGAGCTTTTCTTTATTACTGGGGAAAGATAAGGGCTGCAGTTAAAATGTTTCAAGGTGCAGTAAGGTGTAAAATATGAATATTTTATCTGAAGGGGAAAGGTGTCCAAGACAGCTGGCTGTATTTTAAAGAAACCCTGTTAAAGGCACAGGAAGATAACATTCCGATGTGCAGAAAGAACAGCAAATGTGGACGGCGACCAGCGTGGCTTAGCAGGGAACTCTGCGGGGAGCTGAAACATAAAAGGGAAGCTTACAAGAAGTGGAAGCTTGGACAGATGACAAGGGAGGCGTATAAAGATATTGCTCGGGACTGCAGGGATCAAATCCGAAAGGCCAAAGGACAATTGGAGTTGCAGCTAGCAAGAGATGTGAAGGATAACAGAAAGGGATTCTATAAGTATATCAGCAACAAGAAAAGGATCAGAGGTGGTGTAGGTCCCTTACTGAATGGGGCAGGCATCCTCGTGGAGGATGATGCGGAAAAGGCTGAAGTACTCAATGCTTTTTTTACTTCAGTCTTCACAGGGCGGGCCAGCTCCCAGGCTACTACACGGGGTAACGCGGACTGGAGAGAAGAGTGGCCCTCAGTGATGGAAAGTCAGGTTAGGGAACACTTAATGAAATTGGAAGTGCACAAGTCCATGGGGCCGGATGAACTGCATCCGAGGGTGCTGAGGGAGTTGGGGGAAGTGATTGCAGAGCCCCTGGCCATTATCTTTGAGAACTCGTGGCGAACGGGGGTGGTCCCGGAGGATTGGAAAAAGGCAAATATAGTACCTATCTTTAAGAAAGGGAAAAAGGAGGATCTGGGGAACTACAGACCGGTCAGCCTCACCTCAATCCCTGGGAAAATCATGGAGCAGGTCCTCAAGGAATCCATCCTGAAACACTTGGAGGAAAATAGAGTGATCAGGAACAGTCAACATGGATTCACCAAGGGCAAATCGTGCCTGACCAACCTGATTTCCTTCTATGATGAGATGACTGGATTTGTGGATGCGGGAAGAGCCGTTGACGTGATATATCTTGACTTTAGCAAGGCTTTTGATACGGTTTCCCACAACATTCTCGTTGGCAAGTTAAGGAAGTATGGGTTGGATGAGTGGACCGTAAGGTGGATCGAAAACTGGTTAGATCAACGGGCTCAGCGGGTAGGAATCAATGGCTCGATGTCTGGTTGGCAACCGGTAACGAGTGGAGTGCCCCAGGGGTCGGTCCTGGGGCCGGTTCTATTCAACATCTTCATTAATGATCTTGATGATGGAATAGACTGCGTGCTTAGTAAGTTTGCGGATGACACCAAGTTGGGGGGAATGGTAGATACTCTGGAGAGCAGGGACAGGATCCAGAGAGACTTGGACAAATTGGAACAGTGGGCCGAAAGAAACCTCATGAGGTTCAACAAAGACAAGTGCAAAGTCCTGCACTTAGGACGGAAAAATCCCATGCACTGCTACAGGCTGGGGACCGATCAGCTAAGTAGCAGCGCTGTAGAAAAGGACCTGGGAGTTATGGTGGACGGGAAGATGAATATGAGCCAACAGTGTGCCCTTGTTGCCAAAAAGGCCAATGGCATATTAGGCTGCATCAGTAGGAGTATTGCCCGCAGATTGAGGGATGTGATAATTCCCCTCTATTCGACACTGGTCAGGCCGCATCTGGAGTACTGTGTCCAGTTTTGGGCTCCCCACTACAGAAAGGATGTGGACAAATTAGAAAGAGTCCAGCGGAGGGCAACAAAAATGATTAGGGGGCTGGGGCACATGACTTACGGGGAGAGACCGAAGGAACTAGGCTTATTTAGTCTACAGAAGAGAAGACTGAGGGGAGATTTGATAGCAACCTTCAGCTACTTGAAGGGTTGCTCCAAAGAGGAGGGAGCTAGGCTGTTCTCGAGGGTAACAGAGGACAGAACAAGGAGCAATGGTTTCAAATTACAGCTGGGGAGGTCAAGGTTGGATATTAGGAAAAACTTTCTCACGAGGAGGGTGGTGAAGCATTGGAATGGGCTATCTGGGGAGGTGGTAGAATCTTCATCTTTGGAGATTTTTAAGGCTCGGTTAGACAAAACTCTGGCTGGGATAATTTAGGGGGAGTGGTCCTGCTTTTTAGCAGGGGGTTGGACTAGATGACCTCGTGAGGTCCCTTCCAACCCTATTATTCTATGATTCTATGATTCTATGAATACACAAGTGAGGGAAAGCTCTGACTCCAAGACAGATGGCCACCAAGGCCAAGCTAATGGCTAGGAAAGTGAGAGAGGTGTTAAAAACAAGCAAATGTAGGGATGTAAATGGACTGTGGCCATGAGATGATCCCGCTTCTTGCCCCTGCCGTGGGATACAAAAGGGCTTGTACCAAAGCTCCCAGACCCAGACGCTCCCAAACAGAATATGACCATACATGAAAAGGTGGTGCAGGGGGATGGCTACAGCTCTTGTTAAGGCTATGGAGAAAAGAGAGGGAGGGGGTTTCGCTGGTGTATGGAAACGTGCTCAGGGAAGGAGGGAGTTCTGTAGTGTAGAATTAGGAAAGTCAGAGAAATAATCCTGACTGGTGTGAAGGATACAGTTCTGGTTTTAAGCTTGTCAGTGTAACCCCAACAAACCCTTCCCAGAGTGCCTGCAGACTGGGCTCTGCGCTACTTGGGTTTTCTGGCAAACTGTGTCTGGGAACCGAGTTGGTGGGGCAGCCCTAATAAGTCTTGTCTCTCGGTTAAAGGACTGACAGCTGCACACGCAGCGGGACGACAAATTAAGGAAGCAAAGTGAGGGGAAAAGTGAACCTCTGGGAATTTTGTTATTGGAATCCATAAACTACTGAATTTGCTTCACCTGTTACCCTTTCATGTAGCTCTAAATAGAACTTAATACTGGTGTCATTTTCTATCCCTAAATCTCCAAGTCTGGGCATTTATCCCCTGGACAGTGGGTTGAAGCGTGTGTTAAGGTTGTCCCACTTAGACACGAAGAATGGTCTCCACCCCAGAGAGGACAGAGAGTCCTGAGTTAGGGCCTGGGCCTAGCCCTTGGCAGATCAGAGTTTAATTCCCGTCTCCGCTATAGGCTTCTTACGTGGCCTTGAGCCCACCACTTTGGTCCAGATCTCCAAAGGTATTTAGATACCTCACTCCCATTGATTTCGATTCAGGAACCTTTGAAGATTAGGCCCTTGGATCCCTATTTGTAAAATGGGAATAATAGTATTTCCACCCCACAGGCACGGCTAAAGATAAATTTGTCCCATAGAACTGCTTCCAACACGAATGTCTATCTGGAATAATGCCTATTATTCATTGCTAAAAACACCGTGCTCATTCATTCACTTGTGCTTTAACATCGTAACCATAGTCTGATATAGCTCCCTATTGTAACCAGACCTCCACTGTGAACTCTTCACTTCATTCCAGAAGTGGGTTGTGGCCCATGAAAGCTTACGCCCTAAGAAATGTGTTAGTCTATAAAGTGCCGCAGGCTCCCGTTGTTCTTGCATAGCCAGGATCATCGAATCTTTTGGCACAAAGACTGAGGACTGTGTCCTCGGCTGCCTAGGGGGGTGACCGATGCCATTTTGAGCAGCTCAAGAGCTTGGCTGTGCTGTTAGGGATCAGATAATCTGTGTTTTCCTGCAGAATGAAAATTAAAACAGTTTTTGTACAGAATAGCACGAGTTCCCAACTGAAAAGCAGCTTCCCACTTGAAAACAACACTAAAATGTCTTTGAATTACTCTGTGCTCATTAAAATACCTAAATTGTCACCTTGCAATTTCATAAATGCTCTTGCTGCTTTCCTATTCCATTGTTCCCATCTTTCAGCTCTAGCAGAGGACTGAAGTAGTACAGACTCTAATTCCATTTTACCTTATTGCTGCCTTAACTGTGTATTTATTGCCCAATATACAACAAGCGGTAGGAGCTGAAACCTTGAATTTCCTCAGCTCATACTGCAAATTACATTTTGTTTCCTCCTAAAGCTGAGGGAAACAAGCCACTAATGTGCATAGATGAGAGGCACCACACCTTATTTGAAAACAAAATGATTTATAAAGAGCCATGGTTTCCCCTGAAACACTAGTAAAATCAGAATATTTTCCAAGAACTTTTACATTAGTACCGAACACTGACTGATAACCATGGATTTTGCTTTAGGGAAATAACGCTGTATAACTGAGGCAAAATAAAGATACTGATGTGTTAAACTGTATTTTAATAATTTCTGGTTCACCTGGTTTTTAAAGTTATGTGGGCTTGGGAATCTTTGAAAAGCCCCAAAATCGCACTCAATTATACTCTTGATCAAATCTCTGAATGGTATTGGCTCCAGAAGGAATTTGCAAAGCTGTGGGTAAAATGCAGGCTTTTGAACTTGTCCCCAGGCTAGGCAGCAAAGCTGTCTGACATATTCTAATGAAAAACTGGCTACTGCAGGCATGTTATTACAGCATCATTCTTGTGAGGATGCTAAATTCTGCATCCTACCAGAACTGTCGGTCCCGGAGATCCAGCCTTGTCTGTAATATCATGAAAGATACAGCCAGTGGGTGGAAGGCTCCACTGACTTTCACTTTAATGTTTGGCAGCCATTTGCCAATAGCTCGTTCCAGAACCAGTCTCTGTTGCTCTTTTTGTCAGCAGAAAGAAGCTTCTGGTGAGTGATGTTAGGGTGTCCTTCTGCACGTATACACTAAAATTCCCTTCAGCCCCTGCTGATCAGCTTAGCTTAGGAGCCAAATTCAGGGGTCTCCAGGGTGATCTAGTGCAGGGGTTCTCAACCTTTTCAGGGTCGCGATACACCAAGGCTTCCCTGACAACTCCACGTCTTAGTATCGCATCTCCTTCCCCCTGGCAGCCCTGGGGGTCTCCCTCCCCACGCTCCCGGCAGCCCATTGTCCTGAAGGAGCCCTGAAGTAGGGAGAAAGGGCCCTTGGAGAACAGCCCTTGTGCAAGAGGCCATTCTGGCTGGTGCACAATGGATGTAAGAGCCCCTAATATGGGGGTGAGGGCTGCACCATGACTATTCTCTGCTTTCCAGGGCCGATTGAGGACTCCGGGACACTGTGTAAACTGGAGCAGCCCCCAGGACCTGGGTAAGGTCTTGCGTAACCCCAACATATGTTAAGTTTAAAGTTGATCTCATCCCTCCCGCTCCTGCTCAAGATGAAGAATGGAAACGTTAGTTGAGAATTGAGTTTCTGGACTTTAAAGAAGTCCCTGTCTTCATGCAGAGGGTTGGTGTTTGAGACCGGCTGCCCTGAGCAGGGTCTGGATCCAGGTGGAGTAAATCAGAGGGGTAGGGGTCTAGCTGAGCTTGCCCTCTGATAACACAGGAGGGAGTAAATCACTGTTCCTTCAACTTCAATGCCTGTCTCCACCATGGAAGTTTCCAGAGAACAGCCAAGGAAAGTTTGAAGGCTTGGGGCCTCCTCCCCTACGGATGCTCAGCTAGCATGGGTGGAGATACAGCTCAGCATGACACTAAGGTGGGCCATGGTCATGAGCAGGGCAGGGCTGTTCACTTCTCTCCTGCCTCGAATGTGAACTGGTTGGCATTAGCCAAGTAAAAAGGAAATGCTAGATACCCGTGTCCCCCTTCACAATACTCCGGAGTCGAAACCACTTGGGCCCGCTAACAGTGAGCTGCCAAGAACGTCTGTCTTCTATTGTAAGGCTTCTGCAAGTTGGAGTCACCAGCAACAAGGGCCAGGCTGAATATCTAGGGCTTCCTTTCACCAATATAACACAAAACCAGCTGGAGGCCCCACCTGCTAACCCAGGACAATTACTTGCCACTCCTGGGATGCCTCTCTAGAGGTAACATTGCCCCTCTTGAAAGCACAGAGACGCAGAGTAGGAAAGAAATGTTTAATAAAAGGGGGGGAAAATGCCCCAAGCAGGACTCATAAGCATAAAACCACGAGCAGCCCACCCCCATCTTCATTGGGCAGTGTCCTTTTTGCTTCAGGTTCTTAAGTCCAGCAACTAGAAATTCCTGGGATGTGTCCTTCCCTTCCCAGCACCCCATTCATAGGTGTTATCCTTAGTCAGGGAAGACCCAGAGTTCAGTGATTCAGTGACAGAGTTCACCTTCCACCCTGGCGGGGGGAGAGGGGAAGAAGACATCTTGCTTGTTCTGCTGTCCAGTCGCCCTCCTGCCCGCTCCACCAGTTGATCGGCTCCGCTGGCCCAATCTCTGCTTCTTTCTGGTGACGTCTGCTGGTCGTTCCCTGGGGTTCCTCACAGCTCTCTGTGACTGGCTGAACCTCAGCACCGGCACCACGAGTGATTTCAGCTCCCTTGATCATTTACCAGAACAGCAGACGCCTAATGGAGCCTTACTTGGCTCCATTTTTGAACAGTGGGGAGGGGCAAGCTAAGCAATTCCTGGGGCTCTTCGGCAGAGGCCCCCTCCCTGTAAGGACACCTGCCCCCACGCCCTGTCTCTCTCACAGGTGCCTGGTGTCCAATCCCTGTTTATTGTGTTCAATTCAGCTGAGAGGGACCTGCTCAATACTCAAGAGGAGAGGAGGAGCACAGTGCATCTGCCCTTTGCTCACACGATGGGGACAGCGACTTTTCATTACCCTGCGTTCCAGTGAAATGAACTTGTAAAGTGACTTGGAACCCCCCCGCCCGCCAAAGTCGATCACTTTGACACCACAGCTCTGTCTGCGAGATGCCTGCGCAGAGCGGGCATGTTCCTGCTGTGATGTAGCAAGAGCAGAAGGCTGTAGGAGAGTCATCAAAGGGAGGGAGGTAAGCCCCAGAATGGTCTGGTGCTGTTCCCTACAAACTAGCTGGTGGTAGTAGAAGGCAATTAGGAGCAGCTGAGGTCAATCAAGGCCCAGCCAGGTGTCTGATAAAACCCTCCTGCTCTAGACAAACAGGGCACAAACTGGAGAAAGAGCAGGAGAGGTGCTGTAGAGGAGCAGAGAGGACTTTGAAGGTACAGGGTTCCAGAGGGGGAAAGCCTGCAAGATTGAGAGGTGACACTCCCCAGGCACTGAGGCCTGAGAGAAGAGACCCTCCTGAGGCAGAGAGGGTACAGGGCATGAGAGTCTGAAGGAGTAGAGGGGGGAAATAGCTCAGGGGAAGAGTTGCAGCATTGGATGCTGTCTGCAGTGCAGAGCTGCTATTCATAGGGCCCCTGGGCTAGGACCCGGAGTAGTGGGTGGGCCTGGGTCCCTTCTGCCTCCCCTCCACACAGGGCTTTATTGGAGGGATCCCTCTCAGAAACTGGGTAACTGGAGGGCACCTTTACCCACTATCAGAAAGAAGTGTGAGACCCAGCAGTTTTCCACAACATAAATACAGTTTGGTCCTGAAGCCACCCACCAGCTCACGTGGCTCATTCAGCCCCTGCTTACGCTCACCTTGTTCTGTTCTACTTGGTCAGAAGAGCAATTGACAAGGAGTGTGGGAGACTGAGGAAGACTAGAAATTCTGCTGCCTTTGGTCCTATTTACTGTTCAGTAGGCTGGGTGAAAGTAATGGAGTTTCATTTCCCATTTTCTCTCCCATTCAGTATTAACCATATTTAATTTTATTACCAAACATCTTCATGCTAGTGATTGTGGAGGGGATCAGTGAAAACGATTTGCCTCAGAAAGGCAGAAATGTTACAGGTGACATGTTGGTGAGCTGATTCAGGCCCTTGGTGTAGATATCATTGTATATCTAATTCATCTGTATGTCAGAAATATTATCCACTGAAAGATTGTCAATGCACATGTGATTTACTGTATAGAAACATAACCTTCCAGAGCAGAGTAAGGTCAGTTTTATGATTTAAAATGTTGAACAAATTCCTAATGTTGTTTTGCAGCCAGTATGGGTTTAATAACGAGTATATTCTAAATCTACACAAAAACGAGGCAGGGGTGGATGTGTTTCATAAATTCCCATGTCTGAGTTTAGAAGCTAGATGGCAGAGTCATCACACCATTTCAGCAGGAAGCTAAAACGGCCTGTAGTAACTATTGCACGGATGGATTGCTTTTCTAGTTGTAAACAGGAAATAAAAGATGTCTAAAATGATCCCCCTTTCTATAAAGATGTACTTTTCTGAAAGGCACTACGGTATAGTATTCATGTAATGCATGTCCCAATCATCCCCTATGTAATTGCAAGAGCCTGTTCAAGAAATGTACTCTTCAATTGGAATGCAGGCGCTCCGGAGAACTAGACTGTGACAAATTCACTGCTCCCATGGGGTCTGTTCTGCTCTCCTCATTCATGTGAAACGCCTGTTTGACACTAATGGCAGTTACACATGCGGATGAACAGGAGAAGAAATGAAAAGCTCCATTTCTAGTCGTCGCCTCTGAATTTTTTGAGTCTCCACTTTTACACACGGAAGTGACCATATCCCCTCCCGTGAGTGTCGCACTTTGCACCGTGTGCTGCGACCGCTTTGAAAGAGGACACCTGGCACAATTCTGGCATAGTCGTCTTTGTTTGCTGTTAGTTGGGATTTCCCTGCACTTGGGCCATGAGGGCAGGGCAGTAGGTGTTTCACTGGCTATGTCTGCACTTGACCAAATAGACTTAGGATGTCTCCACTATAAAATTCAGTCGACTTGAAGGGGACCCTGCCAAATCGACTTGGAGCATCCACACTGGAGGCCTAAGTCGACCTGTAGGGGCTAGGTGGACCTGGGACTGGTCCACGGTGGTGGTGGAGGGGAACCCCTTGCCAAGTGCCAGGGGGCTCAGCCTTTGCCCCATTGTACCTGGGTACAATGGGGGCTGGGCAGGACAGGGACCCTGGCAGGGCATAAGGGCAGGGCTCTGCCCTGCCTTTTGGGGGCGGGGCACGCCAGGCTCTGGCTGTTCCAGCCACCCTGGCAGGGAGGGCAGTGGTGGAGCCCTTCAAGTTGACTTAAAGTCGATTTAGGGCTACTCCGCGTCTACACTGGCTAAATTGACTTAATAAAGTCAACTTAGCCAGTAAAGTCGACTTTAAACCAGGTTTAATAAAATCTACTTAAAATTTCCTTAAGTCGACTTAAGCAGCTTAAGTCGACTTAAGGAAATTGTAGTGTAGCTGCAGATTAAATTAAGTCGATTTAAGCAGGCTTAAATCGACTCCATTCACAAGTGTAGACGGACCCACTGTTACCTGTAGTCAGGTTCTGTTCCTGGTTCTCACTCTGTAATGTGATGTTGTCCTTTTGGCCCTTTCCCCTTTTATAGAAGCTAAATGTTGTTGCTACAAAAGACTCACTTGGGGTGTCACAAACATGGCAGGAATAGGTCGGGAGGAGGGGGAGGGAGAAGGGGCAGTGCCAGGAAAACACAGTAACATACACTAGTTGGGTGCTCATTGCTAGATGGACCTAAACAATGTTGCTGATCTTTGTCCCTCCTGGCCACCTTCCCGGCTGATATTGTGTGATATAAGGCAGAGGTAGCCTGGGAGAAGAGGGTTCATTAAAGAGCCTGCCGTTGAATGAGTGAGGAATAGATCTTTAATAACACAGGGTGCATCTACACTTACAAATTAAGTTGACTTAATTTAATCTGCATCCACACTACACTTTCCTTAAATCGACTTGAGCAGCTGCTTTTTCCCACTATGACAAGGGAGCTCACCCATTCCGTTGGCTCCTCTACTTTTTATATTACGTGCACTGCTTCCATCCTTTCAAGCTCAGCCTTGAGATTATCATGAAGTGCAAATGGCTCCTTTCTACACGGATGAATAACTGGAGGGACCTGCTTGTTTATGCGGATTGTATGTTCACCTTGCAAGCAACCCAATCGCTAAAACAGGTCCTGATATTCCTGAAAGTGTGCCGCATAGCCAGACGCAGGACGGTCTTGTAGAGGGAGCGCCCTTTTTACCAACTGAGTTTCTGACATGCAGCCAAGCCCCAAATTGGCGTCGCATCCCGTGGCGCTACAATGAAAGGCAGCCTGTACGTGGGGTCCTTATGGTTAACGCTAGTGAAGCAGCGTCCCTGCACTGGTCTATTTGTTCCAGAACACCCAGTTACTTTTGTTTGTTGGTCCCAGTTTAGGACCAGTTTATTCTCAGTCTCTCGTAATCTCGTGCAGACAGAATATTGACCTGAGCCCCTGTGTCTAGTTTCAATGGAATGACTGTTCCATTCACTGTCCGAGGCAGTATCCAGTCCCTCTCATGTGGCTTGCTTCATCCCACTACATCAGCACAACACTCTTCAGTCTCATTGTCAGTGACTAAATGCACTTGGGAAGGGCCTGCAATACCTAATTGGATGAAAATAATCTCGCAGTGGGAACATGACCTCAGTTTCCCATGATTGATGCCTTTTCTCCCCACAGACCAAAGAGATCTGCCACTTCCTGTGTACTTCAGGCAGGAGCGTGTTTGGATTGTGGAACCGGCATGATCTGAGGGGCAAGCAAGCTCCACACCAAACAAACAGGAAATGGAAATTCAAAATTTCCCAGTCCCTTTGCAGGGGAAGGGGCTGTTTCCTGTGTACCTGCTGCTGGGCAGCAGAGTTGAGAATGGTGACCAATTATTGTGGAGCATTGTGGGATACCGCCTGGAGGCCAGGAGCAGAATTCCCAGGTTCCCCACGTTTTGGGGCCTCTTCTGCAGTCCTGGAAGCTTCTCTCCTCTGAGAGGAGCATATGGCAGAAACAACTTCAGTTAAACCTTGCAGGGTTTCCTGGATTCTCTCCTGCCTCCAACACGGCCCCAGTAAAGGAATCCAGGCCTGGCCCAAATAGAGGCCACATTACACACTTGCACAATCAGTTCTGATATCCAGACACGGAGACAGGCACGTTAGAAATGCCCAGACAGACAGAATTTGCCTGAGTGTGTGGTATGCAAAGTGCTTCAATAATAAAACATTTTCCAAGATTGTTGTTAGGCATCAGGGGTCTCTCTGATTCTTGCTGCTTGTTCAAAGCATGTATTCATCTTACACAATGTTTATTTATGGAATGTAAAATCTATCTAAATCAAATCATTTCCATAAATGAATATTTATGCCAGTGTTGACTGAATGCTCATTGACTAAAATGAAAACTATTTATCCACTTATAAATGTTTACTTCTTTAGTCTTAAAACTGCTCTAGACCAACTTAAAATCAAATTGATTTCTTCCCTCTTAGTGGGTTCTTTACTTTATTCTAGATATTGACTTCCAGGGAAATATTTTAGAATTATTTAATTCCAAATCTAACAGCCCCTGAATATTTTTCTCATGTCAGACAATGGCACCAATGTTCTGAGTGCTGGGAGAGATTTCCAATGCAGCTTCTGCACTGTTATCAAGTGTCTTAGTTTAACCCAAAGCATTTAATCAGTAGCCCTTTACTGCATCAGACAGTCAACATTAAATAATGTTGCGCTAAGTAGATTAAAAAAATCTCTGCTCCATTGACATTAATGGAGTCCAAGAAACTCCCTCTTAATTATGTCAAGTCCATGGGTGTGAGTGTCTTTGAAAACTGTATTTATGTCGTGAGGAAGCAGCATCTGCCTCTTGTATGTCTGTATTTATTGCTTGTGAATCTGACGGTTTTACAATCCTTGAAAAGGACGACTATAACTTTTCCATAAAAGGCAGCCACAGGGCAGGTATGCCAGCCTTGCTCATGGGCTGCTATACCCTCGTTCACTGAAACACAGGACAACTTCATTCTCTCTAGCCTTTGCAATACAGATTCTCAAGCCTGTTTTTTAGAAGCCTTAGGATTTGTCAGACGTGGACTTCCAGGGTAGTTAGGAAGGTCTAAACTTTACAGGGAATCCAAAATAGGCTGTGCTTGGAAGAAATTCATTATTAGTTTCTTAAAAAAAAATATGGCTCAAGAACATCCCAAAGACGGCTGCGTTTGGGGGGTTTCTGACTTGATCTCCATATAACCCTTCATCACTTGTTCATTGCTCAGGTTTTCCACTGGTGTAACGTCATGGAATTATATTGGCCTAGAACTGGAGTGAGGCAGTGATGCATGAGAGCAAATAGGTTTTAATTGAACCTTTTAAATCTGTAAATCAGTTTGCTTGAATCTGGTGGGATGCAGGGTCTATGGAAATGTAACTAATTATTATGCCTTAAGTAGTGGTTGTAGTGTGTGATGCAGGAAGCAGAAGTAAAACTAAGCCTGTCGTTTTTTGGAATTGTGACTCAGATCCACATTCCTATGCCATGTTTCGGGCTGTAGTTACAGAAATAGAGGCTCTGAGATCCACTTGCAATGACAGATTGGTTGACAGGTGCACGCGTGTCAGATGGTGAACAAGTCTGGCTGTGGTTAGGCAGATGCATTCAATTGGGCCTAATGACTGACATACTTCAAATGGTCTCAAAAAGCAGAGTTAGGCCCAAGGCAACCCCGTCATTTTCTAATGACGCCTGAAGGGTCTTAATTTCCTTTGTGCTATTTTTTACTCTGATTTCCAGCCCAGTTCCATGCAAATGCAAGGAAATTCAAATTACTGGTTGAAATGGCAAGTTCACACAGAGGGGCAATGCCTTATTCATCAGATGCAAAGCGAGCTATTTTCTGCCTTCCATTCCAGGAGACGTGGAAACAATGTCTGCCATTTCCTCTGTGCCTTCCCTGCAGATATCGAGGAGTAACTCGGTGTCATATCAAACAACATTGTCAAGTTGTTGTTTTTAGCACACACAGATTTGATTATTTTCTTGCGGTGTCACATTTTGAGAGAGACTTGTCAGGCGGCAACGATGTAAGTAAAGTAGTTTAAAATAAGTATTTCAACAGAGTAAAAGCATGTGGGAGGCCCTCGCCTTTGTTTTCCTGACGGCTACGGTTTGTGTCTTATTTTTTTCACCGTTGTTACCCCTGTTGACCGGAGTGATAAGCCAGTATTTGGAGCCTCGCAGGTTTTTTTTGTTCACAGAAGAAATTGAGACTGGAATCAGGTATTTCTTTAGAGCCAGGCTGTTTTATTTGCAAAGAATCCACCAAGTCCTGTTTCGCTGAAAGCAGTCGAATCAAACAAAAAGAGAGTTTCCTTGCTCAACATGCCAAACTTCTTTTTCCATTCAGCACTTTACCCCAATATCTCGGCCTTTCAGCTTTCTATCGGGATCACGCTACAAGTTAGGGGCCTACCCAGCCCCCATTTTCTGCCATGCCTCTGAGTCTGCAGGGTGGGCCTGGCCATGGGCAGCTTACAGCAGGGGCGTCGCTACCCCCAAAATAGGTTCAGGGCCCAATCTGTCCCGTGGGGGGCCAGATCTGTCCCCTTGGGAGGGGGGGGCGGCTGATCCATCCCCCAGGGGGCCCAATCCATCCCACAGGTCCTTAGCCGGGGCCCGGATCGGGCTCCTGCTGCTGCTGGTCTGTGGCCTGGCCCCGGCCCTATTGGGTGGGTTCCCCGCTGCTGCAGGGGCTGGATGGCCCTGGATCCCTGGCCCCGGTGGGGGCTACCTTGGGCCACCGCAGAAGGCCAGGCCCCAGATCCCCGGCCCCAGCAGGGGCCACATCGGGCTGCCGGCAGTGGCCAGGCCCTGGGTCCCCGCCAGACTCGGGGCACTGGGACTCGGGGTACGTGTCCCGTGTGCCCAATGTCAGCAATGCCACTGGCTTCCAGTCATGTAACTGGCAACTGCCTGAGATGCTCCAGTTGCTAGGTAGCAAGTGGGGCGGAGGGAGGGAGAGAGGTGGTGAGATGAGGCAGATTGGAGCTGGAGGCCGTGAGCGGAGCAGAGGCGCCGGTGCTCATGCTCTGCTCCACCCGTGGCTGTGGCCAGCCCGAAGTGTGCACTGCTGCTGGGCTCCTCCTCGCTAAGTGGGCGGGCCAGGCCCACCTGTGACTCCACCCCTGCTACAACAGTTTCTCTGGCTCTTCTTGGCTTTCTTGCACCTTGCCTGCTTCTTTCGTGCAGCTGCATTCTCTCTCGCAGGCACCCAGCTCTATCCAGAACCATACCCAGCCCTCCGCCCACGTAGCTCAGCTCCTGTCTGGCTATTCATATGCCTCGCGTTTTGGAGGGCGACTCCTTCTGTTTCAGCTAGCTGACTACAAAAGGAGCGTAACTGTTTCTTATGTTTCTCCTCGGTGCATTGCGGCTCTCATTCCTGCCCGCTTCCATGAGGTCTCAATCAACCCCCTGTTAACACTCTGTACTTTGGATGACTCCCCAGCCCCACCTGATCCCTTTAGACGTCTGTGTGAGCAGGATCCAGGCCTCGGTGTTGAGAAATAGCATGCTGGACAGGCAGTGAAGGGGCTTGCTCGTAAGCTGTGGGTACAGCTGCAGTGTAAAAGGGAGCTGGGAAGGGTGGATGACTACTCCTGTGAATAAAAGGTAGGGCCTGCCCCTCAATAGGCGGTGGTGCTCAGGGCCGGATCATTGCAGGGACTTTAGGGGTTGCAGCCCCGGGCTCAAGGGGGGCCCTGGGCCCTCACCACCTGGCAACGATCCAGGCGTGGGGGTGCTAGGTGGGGCCTGGCTGGTGGGGTGGGGGAAGAGCTCTGGGGCCAGCGGCCATGGTCCAAAGTGCTCCCACCCTTTCCCTGGGCTTGCTGGTCTGTCCCTGGGGCCTCGGTGTGGCTGCCTGACACTTCTTCTGGCCCTGGTGCATGCTGTTGGATGCCTCCCTGAACACCAGCCACCCCTGCCCCTGGAGCATCCTGGATTTGCTGGGGCAGACCAGCCAGCCGGGAGTGGAGTGGGAGCTCTGCAGAGTGCGGCTTCCAGTCCCAGGGCGCTGCTGCCCCAGTGCCGGCCAGGGATCCTCCATGCACGCTGAGTGCTGGCCTGCCACCGTAGAAGGGGGAGAGGGAATTCTGGGGGGCCCTTAATCTGGTCCTGCTTTCCAGGGCCACATGCTAAGCTTCTGGCATGTGTGGAGTTGGTTATTTCCAGCACGACCCATAATGGTGTCTCCCCCAAGAGAGGAGAAGGCACAGTGCCTGCCCCAAGGAGCTCCCAGTCTCCTCAAAGACCGACGGGGATAGGGAGGAGGAGGAACAAAGTAAAGTGGCTGAGGTGTGCTATGAATACCTGGTTGTTGGGCTACATAACTAGCTTATACAAACCGCTCTCGCGTGCCAGTAGCAGCCAGCGCTCCTCCCCTGGCAGATTGGCAGGGGAAATCCCTCCTGTGATGGGATGCACATCCGTGCAGCCCTTGGGCATGACCTGTATAATCTTTCTGTTCAGTTTTGCAGTGTAATTGTGTGATTTGATGCCAATTACGCTATACCAGGTTCCTCTGTGAATGCTCAGAATGTGTTCCACGTGGCTGCCATGGGGCCATGTTTCCTACAGCAACATGTGTGTACAGATGTGAAGCATGATACAGGGTTCAGACTCTCCGGACTCTCTCTAGCACAGAGGCTGGAGATTTACATGTCAAAGGGGATGCTAACGCCTTCCCTGGCTCAGGTAGGAGTGAAGAGAATCTCACAACAGGACAGTGAGGGGAGGGGCTGTCAGCAGTTTGTTAAAAAAAAGACACAGAGACTGTGAGAAGGGAGAAGCTGCAGGCTTTCGGCCGGTGAAGACACCATCTTGCAACCAACTTCAAGCAAGATCGGGGCTCTGCCTGAGAACAGGCAGAGAATGGCTGTAAAACATCAGACAGCCGAACACCTTGCGCATAATCTTGGACTCTGAGGTCAGTTTAGGTAAAGATGTTAGGGTAGCATGCGGTTTATACCTTTTATTTGATAGTGGTCACTCCTGACTCATTTATAGTATGGTTCTGCCTTGATTGGCCATGTTCTCACTTGAAATCGGACTCTGATCAATAAACTAGTATTTGTTTTACCTAAAGCTGTGTGGTTTTTGGAAGGTGTGGATGTGGGAGGCTGGGCACAATCCACTTCTTTGTTAAGTGGACGGACTTGAGACTAAGGTGATTGGGAGTGGGTCCCAATCCCTGTAAGGCAGTGGCTCCCAGTGTAGTGTCTGGGGCTGGGTGTGCTTGCTTGGGGACCAACGCCTATGTGGCTAGTGGATTTACACCCACTGCCTGGCACCAATTACATGCTGGTGGCTGGTGTGGACTGACTCAGGAGTGAGTGGTCACCCAGCAGAGCGGGGTGAATTGGGGTTCAGGAGCGGGATTCAAGTGGTCATAGCAGCACACCAGACTGGATTTGGGGAGCAGCCTGTCACACCTCCTCCTGAGGCAAAAAAGATGTTGGCCTTGCAGATGGGCTCAGGATGGTCCAAGTGGTCAGGAACCCCGCGCGGGAACACACAGTCCCCTGATGACTGTGCTATGCTGCTGCGGGTCTTGGCTGGCTGCCCTCGGTCCCCAGACCTTCTGTGCCCCAATGAAGCTGCCTTGTCAGAAATGCCTTCTGCCCTTGACAGCTGGCCTCTGTTTTGATGATCTTGGCTCTGAGATTTCTCTCTGTCCTCGCTCCTTACCCGGCAGGGCTCTCGGTTATCAGGCTGGGGGTTTAGATCTTTGCTGTACTCATAGGCCGGTAACACTGATGTGCTGATAGCTTTTGACTTTCAGGACTATGTGGCGCTCCAGTCCTGTGGCACTAAAATCTGCATTTGGCTTTCCAGAACCCACAGGGCTGGCTTTTAATGTGCAGTTACAAATCGGGTGCATGAATAACACCATCCTTTCTACTTCCTTTTTCCTCAAGGAAATATGGTGAAATCTACAATTGTGAATAAACAAGAGATGGTTCCATAATCTGACAGCCACAGCTCTGGTCTTGCTTTTTCCATTTCTTTATTCCCTTCTTTCCTTCCAACTTTCTGCATTTAGTTGGGGGGCTCTTCCACCGCATTGACTGTCTCTTGTCCAGTGTCTTTTCTTTACCTTTACTTCCTCTCTTTACAGCTGGCTGCCTCTGCGCTGTCTGTCCTGCCAGGAGAACTCCTGGAACCTGGGGATGGAGGTCCAGCATGGGCTGCACATCCCAAAAACATTTCATTTGCAGGGTGAGGTTGTAGTGTTCAATCCTGATTCATCCATCCCTAAGCTCAGTCCTTTAATCACCATTAGACACAGCACAGGGAGTTTCCTTGATAGAGAAAATGTGGGTTTGGATTTCTGCTCCGTTTGTCAATAAAGTTTTAGTCTCTCCCTATTCCTAGTCCTATTTTTTTTCTACCTACATATTGCAGGTGTAACCCCCTATTTGTTTGGTGTGGTGCTCTTCCTCTAGCTAGAGACTGATGAGCCTATTACAGCATTGGCTAACAGAGAGGCATCTTATCTTACGTGGTAGACTCTCATGCAGTGAGGCAGGTTTGATCCCCACTGCCAAGACCCCTCAGTGGGTCAGTGTTACATAAGTATGTTTGCTCTAAGATTGTTATAGTCGAGGTTATACTGTATGGCAGAGTAGAAGTACTGAATCTTATTAGTATAAATCCCACCCCCAGGGATGAAAGAATCCTGAGCAGACCTCCCCTGAAGTCAATCGAGTTCTACCAGGAAAGATTTTGTCTTTTCATGTTCAGTAAGACCCTGAGGGTGCGTCTACACTGGCAATTTAGGTCGACTTAAGGAGGCTTAAGTCAACCTAAACAAAGCCATGTCCACACTGGGCTTTTCTTAAGTCGACTTAATAACACCTTCTTTTAGGTCGACTTAAGCCTTAAGTTGACTCCTTAAATCGACTTAAGGGCAGTGTAGACGGGGGATTAGTGCTAAATTGACTTTATTCAGTCGACTTAAAGCCAATATAACGGCTCTCTCTGCCGTTAAATCGACTTAACAAAGTTGACTTAAAGTGTAGTCAATTTGTTAAGTCAAATTAATTAGGTCAACTTTAAGTCAACTTAACTTTGTAATTGTAGACATAGCATGAGAGACTATTTGCATGTGCCATGATGCTTACCAGCCTGTGACCTTGCTGTTTCATCAGTGGACAGATGCATTTGGTTTTATTGGGACATTGGGTTATTATCATGCTGTAAGTCATCATATCTGCCAGGACTTGGGATTCTAGATGACATTGTCAACTGGCTGTTGTCCAGGATCCAAGCGCCTCTATCTAGCTAGTCTGCTAATGCTCTGTCTTGTTCATTATGGAACAGCGAGGGGCTAATCCTAGCACAATCCAGGTCTCAAGAAGCTGTATCAACCTGTCTTTAATCAGGGGTGCTAGGATTCTGGCCAGGTTCACAACCTTATATTCACCATGGTTATGTCTACACTTGTAAAGTGAAGTCGACTCTGTTAAGTCGACTTAAAGTTGACCTTGTTAAGTCAACTTAACAGTAGACAGCCATCCACACGGGCTTTAAGTTGACTTAAGAAGTCAACTTAAGGCTGAAGTCAACCTTCAGAGGTGGTGATATTAAGTCGACTTAAACTGTTGTTATGTCGACTTAAGGAAGCGCTTAAGTCTACTTAATAAAAGCCCAGTGTGGATGCGGCTTTGTGTAGGTCAACTGAAGCCTCCTTAAGTCGACCTAAGTTGCCAGTATAGATGCACCCCAAGAGCCTGATCCAAAGCCCAATTTAGGGGATGGAGAGATCACCATTGATTTAAAAGAGCTTGGAATTAGGCCCATCAAAGGCAGGTCATTTTGAACAGCAAGCAGGTCCCTTGTTCTATATGTATTGCCAGGTACGCAAGACCATATTCCTCCAGAGAAGATCCCTACTATCTCCGACTACAGCCAGGTTGGTAAATCCTCTCTGATCTGTGTTGTCCTTGCCTTTACGGTCTACAGCGAATATGACCTGAATTTAGCAGAAGAGCTAGAAGAAACTGTCCCCAGAACATCTTACACTGAGCCAGTGCCTGATGGTAGATATCCTTCAGAATTGCTGAAGAAATCCCTTATACTAAGGCTTCCCTCTGCCCTGTCCCTGCTCCAAAGCATGGGGCACTAGAGCTCCTCAAAGAAACGGTTGTCAGAATTTAAGATGAGGGAAACACTGGACTGTTCTCTAATCTCATTCTGGGGAACGACTGAACCATTTTGGCTAAAATTCTCCAAGACAGTTCAGCCCGAGGCAGACACCCCGTGTGAAGAATTTCAGCCTAAACAGTTAGTCTGGCAAAGTTATAAGCAATTGAAAAGAGACCTTATAATGGGATCTATCTGGGTGTTGCTGCAAGCCCCCCCCCCCCAGAACGCTGCGTTGCTGTCTGTCTACTGTTCTGTCTTTGTTTCAGGAGGTTGACTAGATGCTGGTCCTGCTGCTGGATCAATGAGGGCAGACACTGCAGGAGATGCAGGGATGAGATTATGGAACTGGGGGCATGGTTGGGAGGCTGGTAGGATCACCAAGTGATTTTTATGGCTAACTGGAGGATGATTATTTATATATCATTTACTTTTATAGGCTCCTATTTTCCTGAAAGCCTCTCCTTCCGTAAGGAGTGATTCAAACAGAATCAATGACAGACAGACCTAGACTTCTGTACGTTTTAATATCAACACGCCAAAAAATCAGATACTTCAGTAAAAATGAAGCGAGGAGAAAGTGTGAGAGTAGTTTGCTGGGGAAAAATAGTTTGTTTCTTTTAAAATTCCTTCTAACAAGCAGCTGCGGTGATTTGTGAGTGATGCAGATGGGATGGCTTGTCTAAGCTGATTAAAAATGCCAGTATTTTCTCCCTACTTGGTTAATGGGATATTTATTTATTTAATTGTAGAGAGGAGAATTTATTTGGGTTTTCTGGAGAGGCAGCTGGGCCTTCCTGAGCTGTGCGCATGAAATAGTGCTGTTTATTTTGCTTTTAATTTCTCTCTCTGTCTTGCTAAAGTAATTTCTGAAGACATTACTCTTTCCAAGAGCTTGGTCTCTAAGCCATAGTCCATCATTTTCTCTCTGGTATCCAGGTGGTAATGGCGAAGGAGGAGGGTGCCAGACGGGTGCGGTGGAATCTGAAAATCTATTACCCTCGTGGGATCTCTGGGGTAACTGAGGCATCCTGTGGAAATGGAACAACTTCCCCAGATGCCCTTCAGAGCTGGACTCCGAGGATGGTCAGAGGTCAGGAGAAGGTATACGTTGACCTACTCAGTAGTCATCCAGGAGGACAATCAAAGAAAGTATTGGGAGGAGAGTCTGTCCTGTTGCCCTGGCAGGTCTTGCCAGCTGGGAGTTCTCCAGGAATGGAGGAGATTGCTGCTGCAGCACCTCTGACACAGAGGGTGTGGCTGGAAGGACGGCGGCGCGGGTTGTGGCTGGAGTGTCTAATCCAGTTATGCTCAGCTGCAGGAATGGCCCTTTGGAGCCTTGGGCGGGTGGGTACAAGTCAGAGCAGCCTGGAGGGAGGTGGTGCTGCAGATAAATTGGGAAGGAATTGGGGTAAATGAAATCTTTCCCAGAAGCATTTTCTTTATGGAGAGAAACTGGTTTAAAAATAAAACAAAATGGCACTGAGTAGCTTTTGGATGCGGCTGGAGGGGAATTCTTAGTGGCCAACCCATCTCATTTGACCTGCTTAATCTCCTTCAAGGCACAGGTTCAGATCTAGGCAGGGCTAGCTCAGTCCTCCATGCGCAAGGTTAATAATGCGGGTGCTTAAATAAAATGCCCTTTGCTTTCTGGATTTTTCCAGACCAAACTTTAAAACCTGAGGCTCTGTTTGCAGCTTCCAGAGTTCACCACACACTTTGTAAGGGCAAGATTGGCTCCAGGTGTCATTGTACAAAATTTTCCTTCCCCTCACCATTGTGCAGCATGCTGTGTTCTGTGGGGGCTGCTGCGCTCTCCCCCAGAAGTGACCCCCATTCAGCTCTGCTAGCTTTGTGAAGTGTTCTGAGATGGAAGGTGCTATATATATGTAAAACTGCCATACGCAGTATAATCTACTTAATTAGGACAGATGGCCACTTCACGAAAGGAATATGCCAGATTTCTGGTTATTTATATGTCTCAAGTGTTTTTCTTTTAAAAGATTTGGGATTATCACCAGTGTGTATAAGGAAGTATAAGAAATTCCGGTTAATTATTATGTTTGAGGGTATTTATAGCTATTTGTAATGGCAGGCAGAAAGAGACCATATTTTAGGATTACAAAGATCCAGAAACACGTCCTATCCCCCCAGGCTCTGGTCCATTTTACAGATTCCCAGCTGTACAATTAGGGCAAACACCTAACGAAAGCTTTTGGCTTCCGTTTATGATAATCAGTTATTTCCTCATACCACAGAGCACAGTTTGCTGAAGCAGTCATCGAAACTGAGGATCATTGTGTTACTTATTTTAAGACATGGCTGTCAAGATCCTGTCTAGAGATATTGATTTCCATCCTTTCACATATGGGCGGCGATCAGTTGTATCTTCAGAAGTGGGGTTGACGGCAGTGGAACGTGTCCCTGCAGCATTTCTGAGTGAGAGCTGGAAGTGGGGTTTTGTAATGTGTGTAACACTCGATGGGTGGGCAGACTTATCAGGGAAAAAGGAGGCACTTCCTCTATTGAGGCTTAGGGAATGTAGGCCTAGAATACAGGTGTTTAGGCATTGCTAGCTCCTAGGTGCTCTGTGCAGCCCAGCGAAGTTCCCAGCCCTGAGCTAGGTACTATCCGAGGGACACTCAAATTTGGCCCTACTCCAACACTGCAACTTTAACAAATTTTCTTAACCAGTTTGCTGGACCCATCAGCATTCAGGGCGACTTAACTGAGAGGTGGCTGTCTGTGTTAAATTCCCTAACAGAGTGGCAGCTCACTGGATCTAGCCATGATTTTCCAAAGTGCTCCGTAACTTGCGTCTGCCACTGTTTTTAGCTAGATCTGCTGGGGGCTGAGGACTCTGGAAAATCTGGCCATTGGCCAATCCTTCCCCCCTGTTTCTAGGGTGACCAGATGTCCTGATTTATAGGGACAGTCCTGATAGTGACCAGATGTCCTGATTTATAGGGACAGT
>ML685781.1:18424029-18451334 GCA_007922175.1 Pelusios castaneus
AGGGACAGTCCTGATAGTGACCAGATGTCCTGATTTATAGGGACAGTTCTCGTATTTTGGCCTTTGTCGTCTATAGGTGCCTATTGTCTCCTCCAGCAGGGTGGTTTCCCTGCTCTGGAAATGAAGGGGTTAAAAGCTAGAGAGGGGTGTGGCCAATGTAAGCCGAGGGTGGCAGGGCCAATCAGGGTCCTGGAGCCTGTAGAAAGGCAGGACTGCAGCTCCTGTTCTGGGCAGTTTGCTCCAGACCTGTGAAGAGGAAGATTGTACTCTCAGTGGGGCTGTGGGAGACAGGACCCTGGACAGCTCCCTGGGGCACTGCCAAGCTTTGATGAGACTCCAGTCTTGATACAAGGCTGCAGGTACCTGGGGAGGTGTGGATATGGCCCAGGGGAACTGGTGAGGCACAGGCTGAAGAGGCGTGAGGGGGTTGAGGCAGCGCTCAATGGAGCATGTATGGTCCCTGGGCTGGGGCCTGGAGAAGAGGATGGACTGTGCGGGCCACTGATACAAGTGGGCCGGCTGAGTCTGGACTATAACCTGGAAGAGGGGAGACTGAAGGGATTCAGCTGGAGGGCTGAGGTCCTGCAAAAGACTACATAGGTTGTCAAAGAGACTGAGCACGGACCACCAGATGGGGGACCACTTGAGTAATTCCCTGTACCAACACCAGGAGGCACCTGTTTGGTGGGTCATGTGCAGCTGAGAACTCCTAACTCACCACATTCCCTGTCCCAATTTTTCACATTTGCTATCTGGTCACCCTAACTCGTTCTCAGCTCCAGTGGTTTCCTCAATCGGTGTGTGTGTGTGTGTGTGTGTGTGTGTGTGTGTGTGTGTATACGTGTGTGTGGGAGAGAGCAAGCGAGAGAGAGACACACAATGGTACATTGCGACAATGGAAATATCTTAATCGTCTCTGATTTGGATTCACACTCAAGAGGAATAGTGAGCAGTGTCTATCCGTATGACAGTGGGAAATGTCTTGAATCTATTCTGCTCCTTCTCTTTGATTTATCTACACATTCATGGATAGGATCTTGTACTCTGGCCTGGGCACTCCTGAACAATATCGCTATACAGAGACTCCTCAGATGTGTCCTCTGTCCCAATAAGTAACACATACCTCATCTCAGCAGCAGAGAACTAGGGAGCCCTCCTGATTCAGGAAAACAAATGGGCCTTGCAACATGTTCAATGTAGCATTACTTCAGATCAGGGAGAGCAAGACCGAAAGCTTTTGGGTGCTCCCAGAGAAAATGCTGGAACTGTGTGCAGATGAGGTTTTACACCTGTATTAATGGCCAACCCCTGAGCAATTTTATTCCCATTGTGTTATTCACCTTTTAATATACACTTTCAGATTTATCCTTAGTGCACAGGCTGCTGCCTGATGGCTAGATGTGAGAACGTGGGGTAGGAATCTAAGGCCTGGTCTACACTGGGGGCTTTCCCGTAACACTCACCTCTATCATAGGGATGTTTTTGCACTTCCCAAACAAGAGCTGCTGGCCACAGCTTTACATCTCAGACTTAACCCAGTTCAGAGAGGACGGGATTGAAATTGAAAAGCTCCCTTCACTCGGAAGCTATGAAATCGCAGGGAGCCTGGGTCTGGTTTAACAGAGTAGGTGGAGGGAGAGTGTGCCATATATTGTATGTTCGCAGTATGTTGTAACCATGACAAAGGACTGGAACCTCTGTGGGGCAGAAGCCGCTCAGGAGACTGCATGACCTTACATCTGGTTTGTTGTTGCACTGATTCTGCTTTGTGCCTTGTCTCTCATCTCCCCAAAGTCTGGTGCTCCTTCTCAGTGGCCCCTGTTCAGCAAAGCACTGGAGTGCATGCTTACATCCCACAGAAGTTAATAGAATGTAAGCACCTCTTGTTAAGCACATATGTAAGGGTTTTGCTGAATCAGGGCCAGCGTGTGTGGTTCACACTTCAGGTGTCTTGGAAAAGTTCCACATCCCTAAGATCCAAAGGGGGAGCCAGGTTAGTCTAGTTCAGTAAAATAAACAAGGAGTCTGGTGGCACTTTCAAAGACTCACACATTTATTTATCACCTGAGCTTTCATGGTGGAAAATCCCACTTCGAAGTAGAATTTCTCCCATGAAAGCTCATGAGATAAATTCCAAAGGGGTGGCCGTGTTAGTTTAGTTCAGCAAAACAAACAAGGAGCCCTGCTTGATTAACAAATCAAAGATTAACAAATGCGATAAATAAATTTGTTAGTCTTTAAAAGTGCCACCAGACTCCTGGTTTGTTTTACATCCCTAAGACTTCTTGAGTGCTCAATCTACTGTTTCGTTACACATGACATTATTATTTAAATGTGACTATCCATTTTATTTGCTGCTGTTGACTTTCTGATGCTCTTTGCAATGTAAATGCAGCATATTTCGTTCAGCCAACCTCTCTTTTATTGCTCTGCAGCAGGGTCTTATCCTTGTGCTCCATCACTAGCGTGATATTTCAGTCTGCTGGTAATCATTAAAAGAGCTAATGAAGAAGAGAGAGCCAGGAACTGTTTTCTTTTTGAACCAAATGCCAGAAATCCCTAAGAGTATTTCTGACATTAAAAAAAAATAATGTTGATAGCCTCTTATTTGCATAGAGTTTTATGTAGTTCACAAAGCCCCATCTGCAAGTGAGTGAGTTCAGGTCCCATTTGTCCATGCCGTCAGGGTGGTAAAACATGTTGTAAACTTAAAAAAATTCTGTCTGGATATTCAGTTCTT
The DNA here is from genome assembly GCA_007922175.1 of Pelusios castaneus. Classification (NCBI taxonomy): domain Eukaryota; kingdom Metazoa; phylum Chordata; order Testudines; family Pelomedusidae; genus Pelusios; species Pelusios castaneus. The sequence continues at coordinate 18,426,770 of ML685781.1, forward strand.
GACAACATGCCCACAGCTGCCCAGTCCAAGGGTAATGTAGGTAATTGAAGGGACAAGTTGGGGCTGGGGAGTGAATGGAGGGAAATTACTGTTTTTTCTATAAAAAATCATTTTCTACAGGAGTTAATTTATAGGAAAAATCTGATCTAATATTAATTGGAATTTACATGGTAGTGTCTAGAGGTGGACAAACTGCTCATAAAGAATAATTTATTCAATGAATCTAGCCCACAAATTGTGCCTGAATAGAATATGTATGAATCTGAGCATGAGCAGCATACGTATGAATGTATTAGTTATTCAACACTGTCTGAAAAACAGGTAATGCAAACCCATTTCAGCCCATGGATTGCTTGCAAACCATCGCAGCAATTACTCACTTTATTGCACGCGACCTGTCAATTGTGTTGGGTGAGAGTTGTCGTAGTCACATGGTTTCCCACCCTCATGGGAATGATTGTAAATAGAAACAGGAGGCCTTGAAGGTATGGCTTCCAATGGGAACCCTGGTACAGCTATGTATCCACACAAATACACATGCTTTCCTCCACTCTTCCAAGGACTAAAATGTTCCCAGGTGACTCACATTTGCGGAAACTCAGTAAAAAGGAGGGCCAGTGCCATTCAAGCAAAGGAGAGGGTTTCATTTGACCGAATGCCGACAAAATGCTTCCTTGTTAGAGGTGATTGAGCTCTCAGGGAGTGTTAGTGATGTGGAACTTTTCCAGCTTTGTGTGAGTCCCAGACTTATTTATTTTCATTTTCAACTCTGCCCTGCTATCTGTTATTAGTGAAGAAAGCAATGGGTCAGGACTGGAACTGTGCAGAACTATGACACTTGGATAGTACATCCTGGCTGAACATATACATGAATATGTTCTATTAGCCATTTCTGCTGCAGTTTTCTTGCCTGAAAATATGACCTGGAGGTGAAATTGACATTCACTCCCAAGCACGGGCCAGGAGAATCTGTGCACCTCATGTAGAGCAGTCAGATGAGATTCTGTGGTTGTATGCCTTGTACTGGCTGTCGGCACAGAGGTGAATTCCACCCAACCTGAGCAAAATTGAAAGGAGTCAGTAGTTTTGTGTTTATTGGTGTGAATTTTTCCTCACACACATCCTATTCAGAACCAGCTCTGGGTTATAAATCTGTCAGCAGTGACTCCACTAATCTGAGTGAACAATGTAAATTTCTTGATAACCATCAGAGGAAATGTGCCTCTATTTTTCTGAAGCCACAAGTGTTTTCTTCTGTGATCTGTTTTGATTTCTGGGCCTGATCCAGCTTCCAATTAAATCTAGGGAACAATTCCCATTGATTTAAATAGTGGCTGGATCAAGGCAATAGAAATCAGACAATCTTTCCATTGATTTTAGTGGGAGCTAGAGGAGACCTTCTGTAAACAATGATCACTTATTTGCATCTGAATGCTAAATTTTTTTGAACAGGGGCAAATCTTGCCCCTGCTCCTCTCTGTGGGTGCAGAGAGTCATGAATACCAGGACATGAACGTGATTCCCCTGAATGTGGTAGGGATCCCAGGAGTCAGTATTCAGGGTCCATATGTCCTGGGCAGCGTGCAGCACACAGCTTTGGACAGGTCCTTTACCTCAGTGTGCAGAGTGGTGGCTGGATCCATCAGCAAAATGTTGCAGGTGGGTGGCACTGGGGAAGGATGTGCCTCAGGATGCTCCACAGCATGGCAAGCAGGGGCGTCGCCACGGGCGGGCCCAGGCCCAACCACTTTGGCCTGAGGCCCACCCAAGCACTCAGCAGTGGTGTGAATTCTCTGCTGCAGCCGTGGAGCCGCCTAGCAACCAGCGGCCGCAAGCAGGGCAGAGACATGAGCGCCTGCGCCTCTCGCGGCTGCAGGGCCCTGCAGCTCTGAGCGGAGTTGAGGCGCTAGCGCTGGTGCCTCTGTCCTGTTTGCAGTCGCGGCAACAAAGTTCGTGCCACTTCTGGGCCTCTCCCCTTCCTTCAGGGGGCAGCTTCTAGTCCAGTGACCAGACGCTGCCCTTGGCTGGACCCACCCTGCACTTTCAGGGGCCCGACCAGAAATCAGGGGCTAACTACGCCCCTGCAAGTTGAATTCTTTCACTCCCTGAGTCTCCGTGGGACTCCCTGGGGCACGGTTTTTGGAACTGGAGCAGCACCCTTCATTTGGTTGACATTTAATCTAAAGAATACGATTGGCCTTTGCTCGTCATTTCTTGCCCCGTCCTGACTGAAAGCAGAATGGGAATGGCAAATGGATATTTATAGGGTTATTTTTATGACCGAGATATCCCAGGGCTCTCTACCATCAGCACTTCACTGCGTGCTCATGTAACCTTCGGGTGGGCTAAAATTCATTCAGTTGCCCTTCTCCAGTGCCCCACAGAAATCAATCCCAATCCCTATGGAGAAAGCAGCTGGAGACCCAGGATCCAGTCTGTACAGGACTCACAGCAAAGATTGCTCAGAGTTACCCTCCCACATTAAAGCTCTAAAAACAAACATAACAATGAACTTTATTAACTACTAACTAAATGAACCTTATCCTAAGAAAACAAAATACAATTAATCAAGAACAATCCCTCCAGAAACCGCTGCAGGAAAGATCCCCAAGAGTCCCAAAGTCTGTGTGGAGTTCACCCAACTCTCAGCTACAGTCTCTGTTCCAGTGTAGAAACTTGAGTGGCAAGAAATCGCTGTCCTCTTCTTTCTTTGCTGGAATCCTCTGTAGCATTCCATGCAGGCTTTCTCTTCTCCTTTGCAACCAGCCCTCAGTCCCATATGCATGTCTGCAAGGTCTGTTGCAAATGACTCTATTACAGGGAGAAAACATCTTGTTCACTCCTCGCTCAGCTTCTCTCCTGAAAACTGAGCACATGGTCTCTTCTTAGAGCAGCTCCTGCCTGCTGTCTGCACAGACTGCTGCTCTCATGTCATCTGACTGACCACAGGGCACCCTGTGGAGCATGCTCAAAATGCTACCACTCCCTGCTTCCAGAAGTTTCTGGTTGTGGGTAGCTAACCTGCCCAGCAACTGTAACCCACCCTCAGTCGGTCTCTTAAAGAGAGAGCCTTTTTAGACATATGGGTTACGCTCACAGTAGACTAGATTATTGTTTAACAGCTGACTTTTCTAAACGCTCTAAAATCCATGTGCGAACTTGGATTGTGTTGTACGTTGCTGTACTTCATGAGGATCCGGGGCAGGGGGCGTGGCCCAGGGTGTTGGAGGGTTTGTGGGGAAATCAAGAGGTTTCAATATTTTATGGTTCTTATCATTTTAAGAAAAGTCATTTATTTTGTGCACACCTGGGGCTGAAACTATGGCTGTGTCCTCCACCGAATTGATACCATCTGCTTGTGATTGAGTGCTGCTCCCTCTGGCACTCACTGCTTCTTGGAGAAAGCAATATTTAAGAAGACATTTGGGATGAAACCTGGATCTACAGTACTTTTACATGAGCATGAGCTTTCATGGGAGAAAATCCTACTTCGTCAGATGCTTTGTAGAGGACTATGAAGATGATTCAAAGCATCTGACGAGGTGGGATTTTCTCTCATGAAAGCTCATGTGATAAACAAATCTGTTAGTCTTTAAAAGTGCCCCAGGGCTCTGTTTGTTTTTCTGCGGTAGAGTAACATGGCTCCCCCTTTGGAACTGGATCTGCAGTGTGGCTAGAGCCATATTGATCAAGCAAGTCACTTGAGTCAAGGGAGCAGAACTGAAGCCGTGTTTCGAGCCAGCGGGTTTAGACAGGCTGCTATCATAGTAAGTGTGCGGCTCAAGGTAAAACCTGTAGGTGTTAAACCCTTGAAGCACCCATATCATGTGAGTTTTCATGCTATCTGTGGTCACTGAGAATGTTATGTACATTAGCTACTCTCCGCCTGCATTTTCCCAGGGCTGCTTCTGAAAGTTTTTCCCTGCTAGTCAAGTTTCGGATTCAAAAGCCAATATTTGAAAGTGCTCTAATATTAATAAACAGACATAGCTTTTGCCTTAGAAAAACACTGTTAATTAGAGGGAATAGAATATTCTAGTTCTAGTATATAGCAATCATGCCTCAGGCGTCTTACCTCTTTCCCGGATAATGGCAAGGGAGTGTGATCAAAGAAACTCAAGTAGCTGCAACTCTCATCAATGCCAGCATGTTCATAGGGATTTCTAATCGTTAGAAAACACACCTATTCTAAGGATGGGCCTAAGGCTGATGCTGATGAATGTAATGCCAAAATAATGTTCTTAGTCAAAACAGAAAATTAGATTTATCATGAAATGAACACTGAAAACTAATTTCAACTTTCTACAATAATTCATCCAGTCTTCACAAACCAGGGCGTTGCATCCATCGATGTCACCTTTTTAAAGTGGGTCCACAGAAAATATCCTGCTCTAGAAAAACGTGAGTCACAAAGTCTTTATCAAACAGCCATAGCAAACCTTCACTGATATTTCCCCTCTCCCCAGAACAGCTGTAGACAAATCAAACAGAGTACAAACTACAATAAACACTTAAAAAAAATGATACTCCATTCTAAAAGACAGGATTTTATAGACTTTTTTCTCACCTGTTAAAATGGAAATCTCAGTGTTACCTTAATTTTGCCACCACTCCACCATGATATTGCTGTGGCACTTTAGGGTCAGGGATAGAGTGAGTGGTACCAGCTGGAATCAGTTGGTCAATGGCCTCAGATAGAGCCCTCTCAACAGGAGCTGATTTTAATCAGATTACTCCAAATGTCCAAAGGGACATAGCGAGATTGTCTTGAAAACTAGTATTCTGGAATAGGGACTGGGGTGGATTTTGGAGAAGAGGGAGGAGGACACCCATTGAGTTGACTGGAACAGCTTGTACCTCTCCAGAGATGTTGTATCTGGCTGAATTTATCTCCAGGGGATACTGGAGATAAAAAAAACAAACACCTGGGAAAACACAGACAATTCTCTGGTTTTCCTGACCAACCATAGAGCTGGCTGAAATTTCAGAAAACTGCAGGAAAAAATGTTGAGAGAAAAATGCCCCCCCCCCGCCAATTGCAATTTTTTCCTACCTTTTTGGAAGCAGTTTTAACGGTTATGCTATCTCCTACGTTCTCATGTTTTAAATGTACGACAAGGGTGGGTGCCCTTAAGGGAGTTCGGAAAAGACTGAAGTCCAAGTAAATGATCCAATGGACAGGACTAGAGAGAGAAGAAAAAACTGGGAGGGGATTTTAGTTGAAATATTTCCCAAAACTTGAAATGATTCCTTTTTGCCCAGCTGTAGATGGGACCCACAACACTTCAGAACTCCTCCCTGCTACTGTGCTGGTGTGAGCCAATGTTCTGCATCCACTAACTTTGAGCACAGAGCACTGCCATTTGAGCCATACTGACACTTGAGGCTATATTTCCTAAGGTGCATTGATCGGATAACAGCTGCTTTTCTAAAACCCAACTTTATGAGTGTGGTATGGTCAGATACGAAAGTCGTGTATTTGTAACACGAGAGGGAAGCATGATCTTGTGCCTAAAATATGGGACTGGGCAGCAGACTGGGTGTTATTGGATCTGTCTCAGTCATCCTATCTGATGCTGGTTTACTTCTCTGAGTATTAGTTTCTGCATTTTACAGATAGGACTAATAATATTTACCTGTTTTGCAGGGGGGATACTTGTATGGAAGGCATTATAGGAATGGAAAGTATTGTATTAAATGCTCTGGTTTCCTGTTATTTGCTTTTTCCCCTACAGTAGGATAATACTATAATATACCAGTACACATCATGGTCCCAAAAGAAGCCTAACCTAGGGGCTGGTGTGAAAAGGGGGATTTTAAAAATATTTTTTCCCAAGTGTTCTTTCTGGAGGGAGTTGGCAGGGGCCGGTGGTGGGCAGTGGCAGAGGAGAAGAGAGAAAATTGTGTCACATTTATAGGGTCAAAGTCCAGACTTAAAAAATGGCATGTAAGGAGGGGTGGGGTGGGAGGGAAGTACCTTTGTGGTTTGCCTTCTAAACATATAGCTGTCATGTGCAACATCCAGGGGAGTTAACTTTTTAAAAACAACTTTAAAATCAAAACCAAACATTTCCAGGCTTTTTGCTTTGGGCGGTGGGGGATAAGGCTGGTTTTCTGCAAACGGACATGGATGCCATTATGGCATTCTATACCCCAGGTACAAGTGTGTATCATTCATGTTCACTCTTATAGTGTAACTGTGTATTGTTTAATGCAAAGAATATCATTCGAAGTGTTTTTGGAATGTTCATGACATATGGTAGTGTGTTTCCTGCAATGTCACATATGTACAGATATGAATCTCTGGTATGTCATATCCCCAAATGTGCATCTTACAAGGCTTGAATAGATCCAGGCAAACAAAAGGTGGAGAGATGTGTATAGGAACAATGGACTGTCCTGAGCATCTGATAAGGCGACGACCTTTTGACTCAAGTGAGGAAATCATGTTCATTGCAGGATAGGCTTGATCACCACCTGACCCCTGGGGTGTTGAATAAACTTGTTAAAAGAGAGAGGCATCTTTGTCTCTGGAGCACTCCCTTGCATTTGCAATGCAATATCAAGGACACTGAGAGCCTGCAGTTGCAGGAGTCATCTTAGCCAGCCTGTGGGATAAGCTATTACCAAGGACTGAAAGGCTACTGAAATATTAAATTTAGTTCAGGATGCAATTTATTCTTTTAGTTAATTATGATCAAACCTTTGATTCATATTAATCTGACTTACATTTATTGACTAAATAAACTTATTTTAAATTATTGTATTTGCTTGTTTTATCTAAAGCAGTGCAAATGGATTGAGTGCATGTAGAGACCTCATTTAGGCTATGTCTACACTTGTTAATTTAAGTCGACTTTGCTAAGTCAACTTAGCATGTCTACACTCAAAAATTAAGTTGACTTAAAGGGGACCTTGCAAAATCGACTTAGCGCATCCACACTGGATGCCTAAGTTGGCTTGTAGGGGCTAGGTGGACCTTGGACTGGTCTACGGTTGCAGGGGGGCACCCCTTGCCAAGAGCCAGGGGGCTCAGCATTTGCCCCATTGTTCCTGGGTACAATGGAGGCTGAGCAGGACAGGGACAGTGGGAGGGCATAGGAGCAGGGTGGGCAGGGCTGTGTCCTGCCCTGTGGGGGGGCACGCCAGGCTCTGGCTGTGCCAGCCAGCCTGGCAGGGTGGGCAGTGGGGGAGCCCTGGAGACCTTTAAGTTGACTTAAAGTTGACTTAGGGCTGATCTGTTAAGTCGACTTAATGAAGTCGACTTAGCCAGTAAAGTCGACTTTAAAGTAGGTTTTATAAAGTCAACTTTAATTTTCCTTAAGTCGACTTAAGCTGCTGCTTAAGTCGATTTAAGGAAAATGTAGTGTAGACGCAGATTAAATTAAGTCAATTTAAGCATGGTGACTGAGCTGGTGCATAATGATTTCTTCGATTAAATTTACAGGCAATGTAATGAGCATGCAGGGTTCAATGAACAGCAATGAACACTGCAAGATGGCAATTCTTGGGATTGTATTTGGGACTGGGAGTGTTTGCTATGGGTCAATCCCATGAGTGGCTAGCCAGAAGCACTCCTTCACTAGGTCAGGACTGATCACTTGCAGGAGGCTGGGTGTGGGATGACTTAGGAGTGGATGATTCACATAGCAAAGTAACTTGTGGCCCAGGAGTGAGGGATTGGGGTGACACAGCTTGCAGATTGTAGGGTGGGGGGAGCCAGACCCATTGAATGGCTCTCTTCCACTGTAGCTATCTAGTAGGATACAGAAAGTTCTCCTAAAATCTACAGGGAATAAAATAGATTGATTTATGATTTTAACAAGCATGGCTGAGTAGGGAATCATGCCTATCTGGTTTCAAAGTCACAAAAAGATATTAATCATAATTAAAGCTCCTCCCAGAAGCCATCTGAACCAGTGATCTGATGCCTGGCTAATTGATTACACAACTAAAGCATAGCTGTCCCCACAGAGACAGGCAAAGGACAGTTGGATATGGCGTCTAAATATTTAATACCAGATGGGAAGCACAGAATTGGAACAAAGGGCATAATGAGGAATAATAGGAATCAGTTAGGAGGACTATGGACTTGTCCCCATTGATTATGTAGTACGTAAAGAGAGAAAGTGATTAATAGAAACACGTAAATGAGAATCAGCGATGACATTTTTAGAGTGCAGACTGAAGTCATGCATCTGCAAAGGTCATAGCTGCTCAGCTAGAAATAAAATATGCAGCTGCGAAAACTGATGTTGCTCAAACTAAAGCACAGGCAGAGTTGCCCTGTTTTGCCAAAGATACCAAATTTTCTTTCTGTGTGGGATCGTGACATGGAAAATAGGTTAATAATAGTCGTTCTGTGTAAAAGTGAGAGACCAAATATACCAGATGGCCATAATCATCCCTTCTGGCCTTAAAGTCTGGGAGTCTACTAAGCTGGTCTTTATCTGAATCACCAGCTATGAACAATGTGTTCTTGCTGTTTGTGACAGAGTCAGACCTGAGGGCTACAGGAGGGTGCTGGAGGGTAGATATGTTAGCCCCAGACTTAGTAAATCCCTGTTCCCAGTGTGGGTAGGGCAGGGCTGCTTTGGGCCAATTAGAGCACCTGGAGGCAGTTGGAGCACCTGACACCAATTAAGGCACCTGGAGTCAGTTGGAGCACCTGGAGGCAGTTAAGGCACCTGAGGCCAGTTGGAGCACCTGACACCAATTAGAGCACCAGATAAAAAGCACCTGTTGCAGCCAGGCAGGGAGGAATATTTGGGGTGTGGTGGTTGGAGGCGGAGCTAGGAGCAGAGTTGCTGAAGGAGAGGAGAACGGACTAGAGCAAGGTAGAGCTGAACTAACTGGTAGTTGTTACTGTTAGCACCTGATAGGTACAGCCAGTGAGGGCAAGCCAACCCAGACCGGCCTCAGGGTCCTGTGCCCTGTGCCTTGTGGGATAGAGAATCTGACCCTAGGGCCCGAAGGGACGGAGGAACTGCCCTATGGGAAGTCTGGAGGGAGGAGAGCCATGCCTCAGCTGGCTTCCAGACCCTGAAGCGCAAGACCCACGGTGCCCTACCGCACCCTGTTTACCACATGTTCAAGTGTCACAGCTTCTTCCAATCCTAGGATGCAGCTGCTTCTAATCCCTGAGACCATCCAATACACAGTCCACTGAATTCTGTTATCAGCAACTCCACTGCAAATACAGAGTAACTTCTTGGACTTAAGGACAGATACCCTTGAGTTTGGACTGATGTTAAGAGCTGGTCATCCAGGAAGCCATTTGGAGTGAAATAGCTTTATTGGAGAGACAGATGGACACACAACTCTTGCCACTTTCACAAACAGCATAATTTGACCCCATGCTTGTGTGTACTGCAGACCCTTTTTCATCCCTCTTGAGCACACCCCTTTTGGGACTGGATTCACTACCTTCCCCCCCGTCATGTAGCTACTCCTAAGGTACTCCACCACAATGAGCAATGTACATGCAGCACGTGTAGACGTACCTGTGCTAGTTTTGATCCAGCTGCCTTGAACGACAGTAGCGAAGCTGCAGAAGCACAGGTGGCCATGCAGGCTGGCTGCTCAATACATCCCCAACATCCTGGGCAGAGTCATACCATCTGCGCTGTGGCCTGCAGCCCTCTCTTGCCGCCCCACTGTATTAACCTGACAGGCCCAACTGAGTTTGTACATCTTTTACCTACAGGGACCCATGACAGCAGCTGAGTCAAATGACTTGAAACCAGCTTCTCAAAAACAAAGCATTATTCATCCATGATGCAAAGCACACAGAGCAAAGAGCGTAAAACAGTAAAGACCTGTGTGCATCTATTTCCCCTTACTGGCAGTTTAATCTTTCCTTGTAGTCATTTATACATTCCCCTCAGCCGAGCTAACTCCCATCTCTGGCAAACGGACTCCTAGAGCAGTTCTTTTCAGGGTGGACTACAGTTTCTAGAGGAGCAAATGTTCTGTGCTCACTATCTTAGGGAGGGCTCTATTGGCTATTTATCTCTTTGGGATTTTTAACATTGCTGAAAGCTGCCAGCTCAGCAGTGCTGGAGACGGATAGTTTCTGTTTACCCATAAATTCGGCAGAGCTCCTGGTCTCCTACCGGAGTCATTCATCGCTGCCTTCTCCCAGCATGGCCAGCGCTTGTAATACCTAGCCCAGTCCTGAGTCTTTCTGGGATGAAACGATAGCTGTATCTCTTCTGCCCCATTGCACTCAGGGAGTCAGCCTGATAAATGACATGAGCCTGGCCCCTTTGGGGGCATCTTAGCCGGATGTTGCAGTGGCGTCAGTAGAACATCCGTGCAATGTATGTTGAATACCCTCCCCAATCTGTGGGCGACTTATTAAAAATGGATTCGTTGACTTCTCTCCTCTTGTTAGCGGGAAATGCAGTTATTCACATTCCATGGGGGACTGATTTTTATTCCCAGGGCAACCACTTTATATACATGGACTACGCTTCAGAAATTGAGAGAGAGGATGAATTTCCAAGTTGTAGAACACTTTTAATGCATCAAAAGCAACGTTCACTGCCCTTGCCATGAAACCAGAGGCATTTATTAGATTTGCCTTGCTTCTCATCATCATTCTGACTAAAATTTTCTAAAATTTATGTCTGGCTTATTGAAGCGACTAAAATACTTCTCCTTTAGCTGCCCAGCAGAAGTTCTCTCTGGTGAAGACTCAAATGCCCCATTTTTCAAGGGTTGAGAACGTAGTTATTTGAAACAGCGCCTATGTGGCGGGCATGGTGTACAAACCGTGAAAGCGTCTTAGTTTCCATGTTTCCCCATTACAGACTAACTCTACAAATGTTATGAACCCACGTGGTGTTGACATAAGTAGATGCCAAATCTGCCAGTTGGATCTGTGGTGCTGCACCAGTGTTCACAAGTGAATCCAATTGCAGGGTCACAACTGGAGACTAAGACCTATTCCTCTGAGGTTTAAGTGGGGCCTAGGCATTTTCTGGATGACCGTAGGTGGGTGAATTTCACCCAGCGTAAATGATAGGTGGGCTTGGTTCTTTGATGGATAAAAAGAGATCTTCTGTCTTTTCCAAACTCCTCTGAATACAGCAAGGCTGTACCTAATTGGCTGACTTTTGGTGCTTTCATGGGCTCTGAGTGTGTATGCAGGCACATATGAGAAGATGCTCTCAATGGTGGATGGTCTCCTGTGTTTTCAGTGCTTTCCTAATAGAGCAGCTCACACAAGGGTTTGGATATCTCTTTGATTGAACTCCCTGGCATTTGACAGATCCCCAAATGGGTCCTGGAGTTTTGCTTAACTCTTTAGAAGGTGATAGGGAGCAGCAGGACTGACGCTACTATGTATTCAGAACAGAAGATAAAGCACCATGAAATCAGTATCTTCTGGCTCTTTGGCCTTCAAGTCAAGTTGTACTTGAAGGTGCAAACTGCTTTCGTGTGGCATACAGTACACGAACCTAGAGGAACTACTGATGCCATCATCAGATATCGGGGTGGGAGTATTTAAGTAGAGCAGATCAAGAAGGTTTTGAAAACTTGTCAGAAAAGGCTGAAGGATAGAAACCCTAACTTTTTGCCAGAAAAGGTCAGTTTCATCTGGAAGGTTTCTCAGATCCAGAATGTAATCTTTGGTGAGGAGACACCCAACCTTCCCCAATAGCCAGGGGGTCAGGGACTTCTCCAGGGATTGTGGAAGAGTCACATTCCAGTCCCTGATTTGGAGCATCCCAGACATATATGCTAACCACTAGACTATAGGTGTCTCTCTGACGAAGTGGGATTTTCTCCCACGAAAGCTCATGCGATTAATAAATCTGTTAGTCTTTAAAAGTGCCACAAGACTCTGTTGTCTTTCTACAATAGACTAACACGGCTACCCCTTTGGAATTTCTCTGTTCTGGTGTGTGTGTGTGAGAGAAAATTTCCTGCAGCTCTCTTTTTTGGATGTGGAAAATCCTAGAAATGTTGAGCTTTTTTGCAGCATGGGATAGCTATTTCCCACCCAGCTCAATACTTAGGACTCTGTGCAAAATTCTTTCCACTCTACATTTTCACGAGCACCCACATCTTGGGGCTGGATTTCAAACAGCACTTAGCACTGTAGCAGTCAGATTTTTTTTGGACTTGCTGACTGCCTAGCAACTCTCACTTTCTGGTATTTCCGCGACTAGCCTGGTTTCTGTACTAATCTGATCTTTACAGGGGCAAACAGCTGTATTAGGGGGACCAAATCACAAGTGTGAAAAATGGGGATGGGGTAAGGAGTAATAGGTGCCTATATTTAAGTCAAACACTGAAAATCAGGACATCTGGCTGTGGTATTCAATGTGGGAGACATTCTTATCAGTGTTATGTTCCAGCACGGATGTCTGTTTGGCCGTGTGCGTATTTCTCTGTATGTGTGGTCCGTCAGGACTACCCCCGGCTCAGATCTTTGAGTGCGTTCTTTGTTAGCCCAGTGATCTCGAGCCTGGCTTAGACCTATAAGCAAGGACTGAGTTAGCCTGGTGGTCCTAAGCCAAGGTGCTCCTTTGGTTAACACCTTGGGTTCCCTTTGGCTTAGGTTTCTAGTGAGGACTCAGTTAGCTCATTAACCTTAAGCCTAGGCATACCCTGTGTGCAAGAGCTAAACTGAGGCAACATTCACAATCAAAGAAACCAGCACAACCACGGATCTTTGTAGAAATGAAGGTGCCAGACTAGGCTTTATTGCAACATAGCACAATGGCAAGTGATCTATATCAACAGTTCTGCTGGCAGCCTTTGTGCTCTCAATGCAACGGAACAGATCAACTGACGGCAGGACTCTCCGCCACCCCCTTCGGCTGCACAAAATCTGGGCTCTTGGGCTTCTACTTTTATGCCCTGCTTAGACCTATTGGCTCAGCCCTCTTTGGTGTCCAAATTTACCTTGATTGGGCTACGTACCTGTTTTTTGATGCCACTCATTAATTTATAGAGCCATTCATCTCAAGACATCTCTATCCATCAAGGTGTCATTCTGCTATTATGTATACCCTTGCACTGGATAGTTCGAAACATCTTCTCTTATCTCGTTGGCACCAGGTTAATGGGACACCTCATACCTTCAAGGGCCTTTCCCACTCTTACTGCAGGTGCAGTTTACCTCTTGCCAATTTCGGTGAGGTCAGACTGTCTTAGCCTGACTCCTGTCAATTTAGCTAGTTATCCAACTCAGGCCTACTTTTTTTGGTTTGGTTCACTAGGCCTTAGACCTCAGTCTGACTGTTTCTACTTGTCTTTTCTATTTTAACCTTCTATTTTCTCCTACCCTAGGCTGCATAAAGTGGAGAGGAAAATTTCAGAAAAGCACGCAGACTGTAGAGAACTGATCTGAACTGCACAAACCCTGTAAGAGTCAAATTATTTTTATTTACATTTAAAATAACAAAAGTCCTATGCAAGGCTCTCGGGCTATGTCTACACCTGCACATTAGGTCAACTTAAGGAGGCTTAAGTTGACCTAACTTAGTCCCTGTCCACACCAGGCTTTCATTAAGTCGACTTAAGGAATTTCTTAAGTTGACTTACTAAGAGCTGCTGGGTAGGTTGACCTAACCCTTCTTAGGTCAACCTAACCCTTCTCTAGGTCTGCCTCGGCACAGTGTGGATGCTTAAGTCCACTTTGTTAAGTTGACCTAAGGGCAGTTAAGTCAACTTAAAGTCGACTTAGTTAAGTCGACTTAACGAAGTCAACCTAACTTTTTGTAGTGAAGACATTGTCTAGGAGCCCTAGCCTAATTAAACAATACCCATGTACCCCTTCTGCCGAATGGCGTTGGCAGCCACATGGGCCAGGTTCACTATGTAGGGGTTTTGCTCAACTAGTGTTCTCAGACTGGGGTCCTGACCCAATTGGAGGTCACAAGGGGCACTGTGGTATTGCCACCCAGTCAGAGCTGGGCAGCTGGAGAGCGGTGGCTGCTGTCTATGAAGGAGGTGCTGGGTGCATAGAAGGAAGGGTGACATGGTTTTGGGGTGGGGGTCATCACAGCTTGAAATATTTTCAAAGGGGAGCTCATGAAAAAAGTTGGAGAGCCTCTGAACTAAAGAGTAGAAAACAGAGCTAACTGGATTTTAGTGTCGTTGCTAGGTGGCGGTGAACTAGGCTTCTGCTTCTTCGTTATCTTTCACTGCAACAGTGGCCCTGTACCAGGTGGAGCTCTTAGACCTTCTTCTTAATGACTGCCATGCTAATAATCCCCAATGAGAAACAAGTGGTCCTGAGTGAGTCCTGGGAGAGGCTCAAATGCTAACTAAGCACCTCTCAAAGGAATCTCTCAGCTCCATCCCCTTCACTGGGATTTGGCGTTCCTACCCCCTGCTTAGTGAGGGAAGTTCAGTTTGGGGCGACCCACTCAGTCAGACCAGGCTAAGCACAATTCTGCTGCCCTTTACTTGTACAAAAAAGACAACCTTTCATTCCCCCTGCACTCTAAAGTGAATTGTAACCCAAAACTCGTCACTTTCATAGAGCTGTTCTCTCTGCTGAACGCCTAGGCAGAGTTGGTGTGTCTATGAAAATACGGTCCACTTCTGAGGTTCTCCTCCCCGCCCACCCAGAGCATAAGTAAACGAAGAACTCATTCAGACCCTGTTTACAATTTACAATGGAGTGTTGGCCCTACACTGGCCTGTAAGAGGTTGATAGAGGCCTAGGGAAGCTGCTCAGGAGGCAGCCAATTAGAGAGTGGCTGCAAGGAGCAGCCAATAGAGCCCGACAGACCCATATAAGAAGAGCTGCAGGGCAGAGCAGGCTCACTTATTCCTTGAAGTTGGAGGAGGGGGTGCCTGGCTGGCAGTAAAACGCAAACACCCTGGGTAAAGCAGTGCTGGGCACGAACAAGGGAGTCAGGGCGGGAGCCCTGGCTGGCTAGTTGGCTGGCAGGCTGAGGATCTGAGCCAAGGGTGAAGAAGGTGCTGTGGCCACTGAGGAAGTGGCTAGACAGGTTGACTGCAGTTGCCTCTGGGAGGTGGCTGGACAGTGATTATGGGACCCCCAGAAGAGGGAGCACAGACTGTGAGAAGGCCGGAGGGCTGTGTCATGAGAGGATGGTGTCATCCTTGCCATGACAAAGGTCCAGGAGCAGACAGGGGGCGAGGCACCATCAGGAGAGGGTGTACTGACCTGCAGAGCTAATCCTCAAGCCGATCAACTGGGATGCCAATGTGGTGAGTGCAATCCTGTCAAACAACTAAATCAAATCTCAGCAATATGATCAGTTTGATAGGAGCTTGGCTGACTGGCTCCCTACCCCCTTCACCAGCTGGGAAGCAGACCCTCAGATCTCTCTCAAACCCTTCTCAGGCAGATGTCTTTTGCAGTATGTCTGGAAAGTCACCAAATTCAGGGATCAGGCTGGTGGGCCTTACTTAGCAGATAAAGCCAGAGGCAGGTTGCTGTAGAGTTCCTGGATGGTATTTACATTGCATTATGTAGACACGGTCTGCGTCAAAGCTTATTGGTGGGTCTTATACAGATAACCAGGCATGTATTTAAACCTGCTGCAGGGGTGGTTTACACTAATACTGTGTGGAAGATTTAACCATTGCCATGGAGATATTTACCTACAGTATCCAAAGTTTATAGGCCTCATGAGTATAGAAACCCAGCTCAGTCGGCCATCATCTGTGCTCCTCCCCATTACAACTGAGGCGTGGAGTTGGCATAGCCTTGTTAGTGAAGAGTTGTGTGACTTTGTCTGGGGGCAATGGTCTTTCTTGAGCCAGTAATAAGGCCCACTTAGTTCTAGAGCAGTTAAACCAGCAATATTTCCCCAGCCTATAACCTATCCTTAGGCAGTCTTCACACTTCTTCGTCTCCACAGAGAGCTTCTTTTACTCAGTTTAAATCCTCCAGCCTGTATTTTCTCCTCATTGAGTCTTAATCTGAGACATTCCTGGAGACAAATAATCAGCCGTGAAGTTTAAGAAGGTCCATAAAATTTCCCATGCCAGTCTGGTCCAGGATAATTCAGGTAGACAGATCCTTTCACAGGATTTTTTCAGTGCCCTTTTACTGCTGTAACATAGAAAATCTTTTTCATTGCTCAGCTCTCTCTAGGGCCAATGGAATAGAATTAAAAAGTTAAACCACCCCTAACTTTGGAACTTCCTAAAGAAAAGAAAAGGGAAACCTTGAAGTCTTTTTAGGAGTAAAGAGTGGAATGGATGGAAGAACATTATTTCCGGTCCAAAAGCCATTCAATCAGGCATCTATCACCAGGTAGACATGCCAAGATGAGCAGTTGCCTGGCTGTGGCTGTATTAATCTGCTCAATGCAAAAGCTCTAAATACAAAGGAATACTAAATGCTTTTGTGCAGGAGCTGGTAGGATACCACAGACCCTAATTCTCTCATCTTCCTGGGTCCTGCAAGAGTTAACCACCTGTCAGAGGCACAGGAGTAATTCCCTTTATTGGAATGAATGAGGCAGGTCAGAGCCGACTGCTCAGTTAATACTAAATTACAGGCAGAAGAGACTGACCCCTTCAGTTCTCTCTGACCTTGAATGCTGAGTTGGCTAATGCAGCCCTCCATTTCGTATTGCTCTCCAGGATTAGTGAGATGAGGGCCGTATCCAGCATTAATTCACTCTTCCCTAGAACTCATTTTATTACATTATGAGGGAACATTGAACTTGGAAAGCGTAATCTTCAATGCTATTCTCCTCTTATCATTGCTTTTGTAATAAATTAAATAAGGCACTGTCTTTTTTTCCAGCTATAAAGATTGATTATTCTTTTAAGGACGACAGTGGGGCATGTGGTGATAATTTATATATCTTAAAAGTTGCTCACTTAGTTCTCTCCATATCAAGAAAGCTGGGGGTTTTTTTTATGGCTCCAGAGCGGACAGTTCTTTGATTAACAGAAGCTGAGAAGAGGCAATCTGGTTCAACTCCCTCAGTTCTTTTGTCACATGAGCCTCGAAAGAAAAAGGACACGAGTGAGTCATCTTTCTTTCCATGGAGATGGGTGCGCTGGTCCTGTAGGTACTAAAAGGAGAGCGCTGCTGTGTCATTAATAACTAGCCTCTCTTTAGAAGACCTGATCAAACTGGATGATAATCTATTAATTGGTGGCATTTTCCAGACCTTCAGCCTCCATCCTGGCACAAAGCGAACCAACCATGGTAGTGTGCACAGGTGTGATGTCCAAACCCACACTCAGAATACACTAAATGTTGAATTAAATGCTTTTGAAAGGGAAGAGCTTCCCTTCTCTTCCTGTGGTCCTTTGAGCCATAGCAATATTTTAGCCCTGGGAGTGCATGCTTTTTAAGGTCAGGTTCTTCCATGAAAGCTGTTGCTGGCACCCAAGGGGGCTCACCCATGAGATCTGAATCAGGGTTCAGATTACAGATGCCACCCTACCCTAACAAGTTTGGGTCTGGAGTCTTGGTTAAGCCCATTTAAAAAATTTTGCCCAGCCAGGAAATCTAGATCTGGGTTTGGAATCCATTGTGCCCTTCCTCCTTACCTCCCAAACTCAGAAGAACTTGTATCTGGGGCTTCATTCAGGCTCACTTCTGTTCTTGTATCTTTAAAACGAGGGAAACAGAACTAGCCAAAGGGATTCTCATTAAGATCTCATCATTAACAATGTGCAGGGGAAGGTGACTTATTTCTTATCTCAAAAGGAAAACGCATCTCAGTATTCACCTGCCTGATAATATTCAAGGGTTTAACATGGATTTAAATGATGATGTGATAGACATGTTAATTTGGGGAGTATATGTGTATGGAGTTTGGCTGGTCAGTGGAGTGATTTGGCTGACTGGATGTCTCGGGTCGCTTGTTTTTTCGCTTCATGCTCTAAATTTCCTGATATTTTTACTTTTAAATCTTATGCCAGCAGCGCAGGATGGCCATAAGCAGCACAGTCAGGAAGTTGGATGCTGTCCAGTGCCAGTCAGGACTGGAATAAAGCTATTTGCATCATTACATCTTATCTAAGATTGTTTGTAGGTGATTCATAATGTGTCAACATCTGGGCAGCGGGTGTGGTGTTGTTCTTGCTCTGTATAAAATCCCCAGGATATAAAAACAGATGGTCAATCTCCGGTACAGGAACGTGGGGATTAAGGATGCTCATTTGGTGTATGCAGTCCCTTATATGGAACTGGTGTGTGAAGACTGCAGAATGCAAGGGCCACAGTGCTCCGAAAGACGCAAAGAGAAAATGTGCAACCAAACTCCAAGGCACATACTGGACCAGGTTCTTCCCTTCTCTGGCCTGGATGTTCAAGGAAGGGAGGGTGCAAATAGCCTTGTTTTCCTGCGCAGGGGCTGAGCACACCTTTGTACTGGACTGCTGGGACCACACACGGCGAGTGATGTATTTGCTGTGGTGGAGCAGGGAACGGGAGGAGATGGGTGATCATTTCTCCTTCTCAATAGCCATCACAGCTAGCCCGCTGTGCAGGTGAGTGCTCAGTGTTGCCTCTTCAGACCACGTTCACTCTGCACCCCAGGGAAACACCTGGTGCCCAAGGGCTGGGGGAGCTCCTGCCATGGGTGTGGCTCCACCTCATCCACAGTATGAGGGGATTCCTTCTGGGCTTGATCCAAAGTGAATTGAGTCAGTGGAAAGACACCCATGGCTCCAGCTCATAGCAATCCAGCTGTTATTGTCTTAACTTTCTTGGGCTCTGCACTCTTCTTGTTCCGGGCAGCAGGAGAGGAGCCAAGTGTCTGGATCCGGAGCAGTTCTTAAATGCATATGGCCATTAAAATGGCGTCTTGCTGCCTCCTGGGGATTAGTTATGACCATTGCAGTTAACAGACACCTGCCACTTCCGTTGCATCCAATATTTTTCAAGGGGTTCTAGCATTTCAGTTGACAGTGGGCTGACATTTATCATCCTCTAGGAGTTGATTTGTTTTCCTCACAACAGTTTTAAATGTGTCCCACCAAGGCGTTTTATAGGCAGAGTGCTTTTAAAGATAAGCCTTGGAGACATTTGTGTGTGTGTATGTCCCCTAGACAATGGATCTTTACACGGCATTGACAGCTGTTCTCACAGGGGTGAAATACAGGAATGCACACCAGTGCTTTAATACACCGCTCTTCCTTGGAGTATACAGCAAGTCACCAAACCTGTCCTCTGATTTGGGGAGAGTGCAAATTACATTTTAACAGATATAACCTGCGGGAGGAGGCGATAAAATATTAACAACAAAGGAAAAGGAGATAAAGTGTTTCCTTCAGGCTAGAAGTGAAGGACAACTTTACAGATACACGGTTATACCTATTAAAGTTGGCACAACCATTACAACTGGTAGAAGGAGATAAAAAAAGCTCCCACCAACACTTTTGATTAGACCTCACTGGTAACATTAAAATAACCCAACAGCAGCCCCAGTCCTTAGTAAGCAGCCCAGCCGTGAGTTGGACGATTTCCGCAGCCACGCTGTTTTCTGAGAGGGCATCATCTGCCTCTGTTTTTGTTCAAAAGTTCTTTGGCAGAGGAAGAATTGTGTCTGTTTCATAAGGGCCTGATTTGAAAGCCACTGAAATTAGCAGAAAGACTCGGCTCGTTAACTGAGGTGGGTTTTGGGTCAGGCCCTTAAAGCAGAGATCGGATAATGAGATGGACCTTCATCGATTAATGTGGCGTTAGCTGTCAGCTGCTTGGTTGGGTTTAGCTGACCCCCACCCCGGGGATGAGGAGGAGCAGGAAGCTCTGTTAATGATCGTGCTGTCCCCTAACAGATCACTGATGAGTTTGTTTTTTGGGGGGGAATCTTTTCGACTCTCTCCCAAAGGCATGAACTAGAGGTGGCAGCAGCCTTCTCATCGAACAGCTGTGGATACAAAAGATCAAGGATCCATTTCTATTCCTATACAACTGGTCATATGTGCAAAACCAGAGGTGAAAGCCTGGCTGACGGATATTCCTCTTCAAGAGCTGAAATGAGCAATAGCTTGGTATCTGCTCTGCAGACACTCACTTTGCAGCATCACTGAGTTTTTAGTTTTAAAAGTTCTACCTTCTCTTTGTGGGGAAGATGAGGACAATGGCTGAAGAGCCGGCAATTGGTTCAGCATTGGCCAAGCCAGAACCGGCCGTCCCTGCCCCGAGGAACTAACAGGGGAGATACAGTGCATGAGAAAACAATTGCATCAAACCAGTTCCAGCTACTTCTAGCTCCCTGACCTTTATCAATCTGGCTGTTAACCAATCTGTGGTGTGAGGCTGATTTTATTTTTTCTTTTACATTGATGACCTTCTGACGATGATGGGCACAGACTGCAGGTCCATGCTGACTCTAGCTCTTTCAGCCTGGGTTGAAACAGGCCCCTGGTGGGGTAGAGATCACTTCACAGCGCATCTGTTCATTCCTTAGGAGAAAATGGAGACTGTGATGGCTGGTCGCTTGCCCAGATTCTTCAAGGGCATTTGCAGGTGGGGTCCTACATGATACAGGGCAAGGCCTCCTCCCCACCTTTGATAAGATTCAGAAGTCAGAATTATCGTGGGGGTAGATTCTGTTCAGTAACGCGTCCCGGGTCAAAGGACACCAGCAAGGCTGTCGAAATAGACCAGCCAGTCCTTCCCAGAGTGGAGAACACATACAGTGGCGTACCGAGGGTCTCTGGTGCTCGGGGGCCAAGCCTACATTTGCACCGCCCCCAACTGCATAGGGCGGGTGGTGTCCTGTCTCCACCCCCCACCTGCCCTGGGGAGAGGGGTCTGTATCTGGGGAGCGGGGGTTGTGCAGGCATGGTGCCCCTGTTCCCTGCTGTTACCCAGGGTACGGTGCTCACACTGAGTGCTCGCTGATCAGGCAGAGGAGTTTTGCAGGGCCAGCTGTGGTCTGTATTTTTGCAGGGGAGGTGGTGTTCGCTGAGATGGCTCCTACTGGCAAATAAGTGCTTGCCCGGCTTTGATTTGGTTCTTTAGGTAAGATGCAAAGTGGCACCAACTGGGCAGGGGGGGCGGAGGGGTGGATGCTCCCCGCTTTTCCAGCCTCAACCTCTGCAGCAGCAGAAATGGAGGGAAACCCCACCCGAGCAGGTTTCATCCAGCCCTTAGCCTGCTTCCCCCCACCAGCTCCAGGAGTCCCTCTGGCTCCCTCCCTCCCCACATTGCAATGGGGAGAGACTCCCCCATCCCAGCCTGCTTGGCCAGGAAACTTGGAAGCTCTGGTGCTGTAGCTGGGCTGGGGGCACACGTGCGGCTCTAGTGAACTGGAGGAGGGGTTTGTAGCCCCCAGCTTTGCCCCCCCTAACTCTTTCAGGGCTGGAGGCAGCTTTTCAGCCTCAGCCTTTCAGAGGGAAGCCTGAACAGCAGCCCCCTCCCTCTCTCTCCAAGGCAGCCCAGTCCGGGGAACCCAGGTCACTCTCCCCACCTGCCAATTCCCGCTCAGCTCAGCAGCGAGTGACTGTCAGGCAGCAGCAGACCACAGGAGCAGGGCTGGGTGTGGGCCCGCCCAGTGCCCTCTCCCAGGCCGGCGCCCAGGGCCACGGCCCCCTGGCTTCCCCCTCAGTGAGCCACTGCATGTCCGCTAGGATCCAGGATATGCCAGGCAAAGCAGAAAGGGGAGCACGTCCTGCCCTGGAAGGTAGTGGGAATCTTGTGTGGAGAAGGATGCAGGACTGGGAGCTGGGGGAGAGGCTGGGTTGTAGCCCTGCCAGCTGCCGGGGGAGCGTAGCAGAGCGGGCTGGGCTCCTGGGAAGTGGGAGCCATGTTGCCTTATCCTAAGGGAAGAGCGCCCTGCAAACTTTGTCTCCACCAGCGAACTCTGGGAGAGATCTTACCCCTGGTGGGGTGGGGGCAGCTCTGAACTGCTCAGCATGTAAATGGCACAAGCTGCCACACTGGAGCCCAGGTTCGAACTTCCAGGAGCCTTCAGCGGGAGCAGGACTTCACAGCTGGGTAAAAAAACACTAAAAAAGCCCCAAACTCATGAGGGCCACATCTATCCCTGGATCTAGCTGCTCCCATTGTGCCCACTGACATGGGACTGTTGCAGAGTCCTCTGCAGGAGTGAAGGGTGGGGGGCTATCCTGGGCCTTGAGGGTTTGGGGGGAAATCTCACCCCAAAATCAATGGTCCACAGAGACACTGAGCTGGAGAAATGATCAAGAAACTTGCTTTCAACACGGGCCTGAATTTCTTCCCAGTCCTGGAGGAGTGTTCTAAGGTTAGACCCCCTTGCTGACCCAGGCGCTGGAGGGCAGATAGCTTTGTGTAGCGATACACTTCTTTCGTTGAGCACTGCATTTCCACTTAAAAGCTAGATAGGAATTACTGCTTCGTGAAGTTCTGCATATGCACGTTCTGCACGCAGGTGAACCTTCCCAAAGGTCTGCAGGATCAGCCGCGGCATATAAGATAAAGCCTCCAGCCGCTTTAGATCTTGCAGCTGAAGCGAGGAAAGGAAGCAGAACGGCATGTGTGCACAAGATGTCTCTTCCTTCAGAGCCTGACCCCTTACTCCCTACCTAGGCAAAGCTCCCATTGATTTTAATTTGTATTAGTTCAGGTCCACTGGGATGCAAACTCGCATTGAAGCTTGGCCTTCCTGAAGCTGGATGTGATGAGAAGGAATGCATCTTCCTGCCTGGCTGCTGAAGCCCACTAAAAGATTCATGCACACACCTGGCTGGCAGAGCTTATGTGGGTATCCATGCTGTGGAATCCATATGGATTAGTATGTGGATGTGCATGTGCTAACTATTGCTGTAGGGCAGTAGAGATGAACGGCTGCTGGGCCAAACACGGAGTTTACCTTCCCAAAGATCTTGCTTTTATACATTTGCCTCCGGAATAAGGCAAGGATTATGTGATCGCAGCCCCTGCATTGGTACATTAATTGCTGACACTCTAATTTATGAGCAGTTGCATGTTTCGGAAAGCGTGTGACAGGAACAGCTCCTCGGCAGTCTCGCCTCCTTGCAGCTGTGTGTAAGAGGGAGGTTAATATTGAAAGGGCCAGGATGTAGCGTGCCTTGCTTGCCTGCATAAGGAAGAAAGGGGGCAGAAGATTCATAGAAGCCAGGGCAACTTCCATGTGGGCGGGTGGGGCCTTGATGCTGCTCACCTCTGCCCAGGCCCAGGAGGGGGAAGGAAATCCACACTAGCTTGTGCAGATTGCTTTCCCCTCCTAGCAAGGGGAGAAGATTGTGAGTCACAATTTGTTCCTTGGTCTGTTCCCAGGGCAGGGCAACTGCCTGCTGGTCCTTCCGTGGGGCTGCTGAACTCCGCCCGCTCACAACTGCAGCGCCAGCATGGACGTGGCTCTGTGGGTGTGGATTGTACGTGGCTCTGCACTCCCAGATGGGCGGGGTCCCTGTGTCCAGTAGGCCAGACAGAGGCCACACAGTTGCTTAGTAAAACAATCCCATGTTGGGGTCTGGGCTGACCGAGGGAATCAAACAATGTCATTACACAGGTGCCTCGTTGACTTGTTCCATTAGTGACTGACTCCATAGTGGCGGTGAACAGCACAAGTTATTTTCTGATACGAGAACTAAACGAGCTATAAAAGACAAAGGTCTGGAGGAGAGTGGGGGCATGTGTTACAGCTGGGACTCCCGTCGCAATGAAAGGTCTGTCAGAATCATTTTAATTTCTTCCTGAGGAAGGAGCAACCGGGTGGAATGTACTTTCAATTCAGCCCTGCGCGGGTGACCAGTGCACAGTCTGAGACGCTTAGGGACTAACCTAGGACTTGGGTGGTTCATCTGGCATGACTGGTCCGTGCACAGGGGTAAATTTCACACGGGGAAATCTGCCCGCCTTGGGAATTTGGCCAAACACTGTACTGTTAACATGGAAAATTCCTGTGGCGTAAGGAACAGGTATTTGGGGACACAAGAGAATTCTCTCTCGTGCATTCTAAATGACCATCTAGGTAGTGCAACAGTTTGGCTTAGATATATGATGAGCATTGAACAGGCGCCCCGTTCATCAGCTGTCTCTCCTAAATTTTATGGGGAATGAGGCATTAGAGTGGCCATATATCTACTGTAAGATTAAAAACGGCTGGCTGATTCATTATTAGGCTGCATTAATTTTTTCATGGCCTCAGGAAAAACAGGAATCAAAAGACTGTTGGTTTGAGACACATTTTTTCCAGTAGTATAATTCATTTTACTTAGTATTAATAAGTAGGGTTGGGTAAACATTGCAGAAGAATTCCTCTTGAGCATTAAATTTACAACTGAATTTGCTTTGATCGGGACTGCCTCCCTTTCTATGGGTGTGTCTACACTTGTAAATTAAGTCGACTTAAGCTTGCTTAAGTCGACTTAATTTACTCTGCGTCTACACTACACTTTCCTTAAGTTGACTTAAGCAAGCTGCTTAAGTCGACATAAGGAAAATAAAGTCGATTAAGTCGACTTTATTAAACCTACTTATAATTCGACTTTAGGCTTAAGTCGACTTTCTAAAGTCGACTTAAGACAGTGTAGACCTGGAGTAGCCCTAAGTTGACTTAAAGTCAATTTAGGGCTCTCCAGGACTCCCCCACTGCCCTCCCTGCTGGGGGGGGGCACAAGGGGAGCCTGGCATGCCCCCCCC